>BQNB010032747.1:29729-52908 GCA_026074375.1 Tanacetum coccineum | reverse complement strand
GAGCCTAAACGAGCTTTAGTATATTTTATGTAGAGTAAACTGCAAAAATCATCCTTGTGGTTTGTAGTTTGTGACACTAATCATCCCAAGCCGATACTATTGGCACTAATCATCCCTGAGTGGCAAATGTTCGGCAAAAATCATCCTTATTGGTAGGGGTGTTCGCGGGGCGGTTCGGTTCGGTTAGTTGGAAGATTTAAACTATCCGTTGCGGGGCGGGTAATTAATTTTACTATCCGAAATCGAACCATACTAGGCGGGTAACCGGACATGCGGGTACCCGAAGTGAGCGGTTACCCGCGGTTCGGTTCACGGTTAACCATTTTTTACGTTTAATCGAGTTTAACCGTATAAAAAATAACATGGTCTAAAGCATTAAATGTCATTCTAGTAAAATCAAATGACATTGAGTAGATAAAACTCATATAAATTTATTTCGTTACAATAATTGCATTTAAATATTCGTACATAACATATTAACAAAATAATACTTATTCGTCCTTTATAAATTACGATCCCATTCATGAATTTTCACACATATATTTTCACAATGTTTACATTAGGAGCTAAAAAGTCGTTATGGAATAACATTAGTGCAATAATATGGTTAATACTTGTACAATTGTATGAATATTAGTTAGAAAACAATCATGTATAATATGCACGGTTCGGTTCGGTTAACCACGGATATCTAAAAGTAAAAACCGAAACCGAACCGTGATAAGCGGGTTTTTTCGGTTTCGGATTAAGCGGTTCGGCTCGGTTCGTCGGTTTCTCGGTTTTTTTGAACACCCCTAATCGTAACCAATTCATCCTCCTTCTCATGCTCAAGTTGAATTTCACTTAAGTTTCTGTCATTGTTGCAAGTATTCTAGACACCAATTCCACTCCTTGAGAAATGAAATCAACTTCATTCACTTTCTTCTCACCCGTCTCATACCTCAAACTCATACCCTTCCAAACCATGTGTCACCAACCTCATCTTTTCCCTTTTTAATTAATCATTCTCATTTGATTAATCTACCTAAATAATTGACCATTCATCTTTTGATTACGGCATCTTCTATAATTCAAAAATCCACTAGTGTAGCTCTATGCCTTATTATGTCTTTATTTGATAATTATCTACTTTATCTTGTAATGATTCATACAATTATAGTATGAATTTGTCTTATCTCGTATTTAGCTTAAATTGAAATCAATGCTTCTTGTATGAGCTTATTAAGTAATGAATGAAGCCAATTTATGTTTTATTGCATAAATTGCTATATTGCTTGTTGAAAGATATTTTTTTTGCACTTGTACCTCTAACTTTGTTTTGTAGCAAACAATTTTCGTAAGATCGATCCCTTGGTGCCCCAAACAAGAGGGAGCATACATCAAGAGGGAGTCTTGATATCGTCGACTTCTTTCTTTCTACAACAATTCGACGATAATTCTTTTTGAATTCGACAAAAAGGGGGAGAATTGGAATGAAAACTCATTAATAATTTGAAATCCTTAATTTTATACAAAATGGGTTTATATTTTGTCATCATCAAAAAGGGGGGAGATTGTTAATACAAATAATGTCTAAAAACATTATTTATATTTTTCGACCTCTCAATGTTTTGATAATAACAAAATGTAAAAACGTTTACGATAAAAATAAACGTTTACAAATTATTGATCGTAAAATTCTATTTCTAAGATTAGTAATCATTTAAGGTGTGAACAAACAAATCATTAAGCATGATTAGTGATCAAGAAAATATTTTTTTCTTATCCATCACATTTTTACAAAATTACTTCACAAAAATAATTATATGAAATATTTTCTAATTAAAAGAAAAGTTTTATTAAAAACTTAAATTTAAAATTTAAATTTTCCCCCCAAAATAAAAGGTTCCATAACATATACAACTTTCCTCACAAAAAGACAAAAATAGGAGCGTAGTCTACTGGCTGCCCCCTTATAGGCCTGGCGGCCCCCAGATATATTTGGGACCGCCGGGACCACCCTCAGTGACCGTTGGGTTTTTTTGTCTATAAATCCTGCTCTATTTCTTGCAAAAAATCACATCTCTTAGCACAAAATTTTCAGATAACTTTCTCTCTCTAAAAATCTTCTTTCTCTCTCTAAATCTCTTGATCACTAACATTTCTTAGATCTTGTTTCAAGTGATCTAATCTCTTTTTATCATCTCTCATTTCTCACTCAATTGTAAGAGAAGAACATTCGTATTCGCCAAGAAACGAATTGTTATTTAGTGATCTCTCCTCTCTTCTTCTAAGTATCAAATCTCTATTGTAATTATTTTATAATTGTGTGATTCGGATTGTGTGTATATTCGATAGTGTAGATCTTGTGAGTGTATAGTGATTGTGAAGTGGTAGATTGGTTCTAGCTAAGATTAGGACTCGACATTTAGCTTAGTGTCGGAAAATAACGTAAGCGACGTGTAAACGGTTTTCTCCGCCCGAAGGGAGCTTGTTGACATAGTGAAATCTCGAGCAGGATACTCGGGGAGTGGAGTAGGGCGAAGAAGAGCTTTGTAGCCGAACCACTATAAATCTTAGTGTCTTGGTTTGATTGTTCATTCTCTCATCTCTTTATATTGTTGTGATTGTTATTTATCATTAGTTTAGATATTTACTTTGTTGATTTGTATTGTTGATTTGTTGAACATACTACTCGAATCTAAGTATTTTGAAAGCAAACTTTTAAAACGTAAAATGAACCTGTAAACTATTCACCCCTCCCCCCTTCTAGTTTCCACAAAATCAATTAGTAATTCTGAAATGAACAACTAGTAGTAGTATAAATACAAGGAATGGCTTTGTTGACTATTTCGTTTGACTTTGGTTGACTTTCAATATGACTCATATCAGTTCATTTAAAAAAAGCGAGAATTTTTACAAAAAATTAAATTACACGATCAACATCCATTGGGTTCTCGTGAACCTCCAGAAAAGACCCTGTCATTCTAAATACTGGAATCAAAATAACTTATCAAATGTATAACAAAACTTTATAGATCATTTATTACCGTAAGTTCTATTTTTATTTTATTTTTTGGCTTAATTTGTTTTTTAGTTGTTGCGTTTGTTTGTCCAAAGGAAGGACATCCCAAAAAGGATACTGAAGCATTACAAATTCTAAGAATCATATGGAAAGATATTGTAAAAAGCCAAAGAAGGTGACTGGTGACATGATCAGAGGGTCGGCTAACGTGATCAAGAAAGATGACAAGTTACCTTATGGAAAGGAAGAGCAATAACTGCATCTACTAAAACTTATTGCTGATTATGTTATTAAAATCCCTACTGAATTACAGAAGATAAACAGAGGGACTTCTGCAAATATATCAATAACACTATCAATGATAATTGCAAAGAAAACATATTCTTCACGTACACTATTTATTGTTGTAGAAATAAGGAATACTAAATTCATAGTTGAGCTCATCCGTTAATATCTTGATCTGATTTGGAAGGTCAATGATAATAATCAAACTATATTCCACATTGATGTCAAACATTGCCATGAGAGTATCTACAACCTATTGTACGAGATAGCCTCAATGAAGAATTTAATAACTCCTTTACGTGATGAAAATGACAACAACGTGTTGCATTTAGTTGGTAAGAGTGCAAAGAGAAAGCGGCTTCAAGATCTGTCGAGAGTTGCTTTCTAAATGCAACGAGAACTATTATGGTACAGGGTAAATATTCTTCTCCAAGCTTCCATAATTATTTCATTATATATTAGTGGCCTTTATTTTTTTGCTTTATATATCTTTTTTTATTTGGGCATGAATGTTGGCACAAGCAAAAAGTATGTAATTTATGAAAACTCAAATATGTTGTTTTATAGGAAGTAAAGTCGATGATTCCACCATGAGAACGGAAAAACAAAGATGGCCTAACACCACACGAGTTATTAACGAAAGAACATAAATATCTAGTTGCAAAAGGTGAGGAATGAATGAAAGGAACAACTAATCAATGTATGGTGGTTGTAGCATTTATTGCCACCATAGTGTTTGCTGCAACTTTTACTGTTTCGGGTGGTTACAACCAAACCAATGGTATCCCTATCTTCAAATCTAAAGCAACATTTATGGTTTTAGTAATGGCCGACGCCATTTCTCTTTTCTCATCAGCAGCTTCAATCTTGATGTTCTTATTTATTTATGTCCTGTTATGTTGAACGTAATTTCTTGCAATCATTACCAAAAATGTTAATGTTAGGTCTAGCAACTCTTTTTCTATCTATTACAACCATGACAGTCGCGTTTAGCGTCAACTTGTTTGGCCTTTACTATAACCAATTGAGTCAGGTGTCAATCCTTATCAGCCTGTTTGGTGTGATGCCAGTCTTCCTATTTGCTCGGCTGATATGTCCTCTCTTAGCAGATGTATATCGCTCAACATGTGGATATACATACCTTTTTAGGCTCAAGAAACATGTTCTTTACTACGAAAACCGCAAGTATAAATCATTCTTCATGCGTCTATTTTCAAGATGTACCTGATTCTTATAAGGGGAAGACCCAAAACACTAAGTCATTAGATGCACATAAAAAAATTTACGATTATAAAGTGTTTTGATTAGGGGTGAGCATGAGGCGGTCTCGGGCGTTTTTTGGCTAAAACCAAACCCCAAACCAAAAGTCCGGTCTGGTTTTTTCGGTTTTGGTTTTTGGTGGTTCGGTTTTCGATTCATTAGAGGGTCATATATTCTACAAGCTTGAAATCTATTTCACAAACGGTTACCACATGAATTTAGACAAATTTATTTAAAAGATAAAGATTTTTCAAAGAGGTCACTACGATTATGATGGTATTAGAGTCGTCTCGTGGCTTCTTGTGGACTAAAGCAAAAAATATGAAATGATACATTTTCGACAATAACTTTTTATTGTTAATTTAGACAAAGTTATTTAAAAGATAAAGATTTTTCAAAGAGGTCAATACGATTATGATGGTATTGGAGTCTTCACATGGCTTCTTGTGGACTAAAGCAAAAATATGAAATGAGACATTTTCGACAATAATTTTTTGTTGTTAATTTAAATAATTAAAAGGATTTGTCAATAACTAGTTATATCACAAATTTGGATATCTGAAATTTGCATTGATGGTTTTATGTTAGACCCGTTATTTTACCTAAGTTTTTTAATCCAGATATCCAAAATTTTGGATAAAAGTTTTTAATTCAGATATCCGAAATTTTGGTTTTATCTTAGACCCATTATGGGGCAGTTTGGTTTTTTCGGTTTAGGTTCTAATACAAAATCTAAAACCAAACCAAAACTCTCGGTTTTTCAAAAAAAAAACGTACCATCGGTTTTAGAATTGGTTCGACTTTCTTTGGGCCTTTTTTCCGGTTTTGTTGTTCTCCCCTAATTTTGATGGTAAATAAACTTTTTTGTGTTTAACATATTAGTGGATTAAGTAATATATATGTGACAAAAAATTTTGTGACCGGATTCATTTTAAAAAAGCGAGAAGTTTTAAAAAAAACTACATTACGCGATCAATATCCATCGAGTTTCCGTAAACCCCGAAAAGCCCCCTAGGTCCCCCTGAGAATCAATGTCCCATTTGACTTGTCATTCGATACAAACTTAGATATGCACTTTCTACTAGTTATTCGATATTTTATACCGTTTATGTAAACCTTGTGAGGTAAGACTTTCAAAGTTAGTTTATTACCTAATTCTACTTACCCAAATTGTAGAGGTGAAAGATTGCTCCGTGCGATTAAAAAATGTTGAACCCTTCGGACATGTCTAGTTGTCCTTAGATCACCTTTCACAAAAGGTGACACATTAATTTCGTTTTGGGTTTGATTCGAGGATTAAGCTACAACATGAGAGTAAGTATGGGAGTGCCAAAAGAGTATGTATTAGATGTGAGAGTAAATGTATAATAAATGCGATACCTGAGAACCAAATTGGGTGGGAGTATTTATAGCATCTCGTTTACTCTTTGTGACGCCTAGGGGAATGGTACGCCGAGCTATACCTAGTATATATGCAAGATGGCATGTCCATGTAAGGAACATGATCCTGTAATATCCGAAAATGACGGCTCATGCTCGGTCTTAACACGTACCGCTAGACAAAAACGATTCTGGGTAAAAAATGGTTTACCTTTGACACGTGGCTTGTGCCACGCCGTATGTTTACCAGGCTGTCCGAACAATTGCCTTACGTACATGTTTTGAACACGTGTCATTCGGACACATATTGTCATCACAAATCACTCGACACCTTTTAGTCTTTTTTTAATAAGAGAATTGATAGAATTGCATAATGTTTTAAAAAAAACTTTCACACAATGATGTAACAAGTTACTTGGATCAGTTATTACCTTCGAGGAATGCTACATACACACCAATTTTACAAAATAAAATCCACACCATGATGTGTGCTCTTACTTTTGAAAATTTTCTTTTATTTGCATCCACAAACTTGCATACACATCATGGTGTGGATTTTGTTTTGTATAATTGGTGTGGATGCAACATTCCTCATTACCTTCTTCCTCCACTAACTTTTTGTTTAATGACAAATCATATTATTAAACCTCATTTTGTAAAAATTATTTTGTATAAATTATGTGAATATATCATTTTTCTATTTATAAATAAACAAATGCAATTTTAAAGAAAGTGTGAAATCAACTTGCTAAAAGTTCAAGGGCATAAGGTACACATCATCTAAAAGAGAGATCAATGTAGGCTCAACATTTATCAAAGACTCAATGGACCAATCATAGCTAATCATTTTTTTCATTAAATTAAAAAAACTCATTTTCAACCTTTTTTTTAAAAATAAAATATCTTGCAAACGGTAAATCGTCAAACGACAAAAAATACACCATTGTGACGAGAATTAAATCATCTTTCTATAGAGGGGCACTTTGATATATACTTTCGACGAACTTTTTTTTGATTTTTTTTTCAGTCACGTCTGAAAAAATCATATATGATTTGTATCAGAATCACATGTGATTTTTAAATCACATGTGCTTTTGATACAAATCACATGTGATTTTCCAGAATCACATATGATTTTTTCAGACGTGACTGAAAAAAAAGTTCGTCGAAAGTAAATCAAAGTGCCCACCTCTGTTAGAAAGATGATTTAATTCTCGTCGCGATGGTATGTTACTCGTTTTGCTAACGATTAACGTTTTGGAATATTTAATTTATAAAAAAGAAGTGAAAAGTGAGTTTTGTTTAATTTGATGAGACTTTTTGGTTCATCATGCTATTGCTCTGGGTTTACATACAACTACGTTGATCTTAGTAAAAGGTGCGCTAGATGCACGTGGTTCCAAGTTAATGCCAGATAAAAAGGATTTCGGTTATAGTTTTCCGTGCGATGGCCCAGGACGAGGCGGTACTTGTGATATTTCGGCTTGGGACGCATTTTATTTGGCAGTTTTTTGGATGTTAAATACCATTGGATGGGTTACTTTTTATTGGCATTGGAAGCACATTACATTATGGCAGGGTAATGTTTCACAGTTTAATGAATCTTCCACTTATTTGATGGGCTGGTTAAGAGATTATTTATGGTTAAACTCTTCACAACTTATTAATGGATATAATCCTTTTGGTATGAATAGTTTATCAGTCTGGGCATGGATGTTTTTATTTGGGCATCTTGTTTGGGCTACTGGATTTATGTTTTTAATTTCCTGGCGTGGATATTGGCAGGAATTGATTGAAACTTTAGCATGGGCTCATGAACGCACACCTTTGGCTAATTTGATTCGTTGGAGAGATAAACCGGTGGCACTTTCCATTGTACAAGCAAGGTTGGTTGGATTAGCCCACTTTTCTGTAGGTTATATATTTACTTATGCAGCTTTCTTGATTGCCTCTACATCAGGGAAATTTGGTTAATTTTTTTAATTGAATGTTTTGTATCCGCGATAATCTCATTTCTTTCGATGAAGAAGAGATCCACCTTCTTATCTTATATTTCTCCATCTAGGATCCGACTTGTATCATGGATACTAATAGGAACTTAACGAGTATGGCAAAAAAAAGTTTGATTCAGAGGGAAAAGAAGAGGCAAAAATTGGAACAGAAATATCATTTGATTCGACGATCCTCAAAAGAAGAAATAAGCAAAGTTCGATCGTTGAGTGACAAATGGGAAATTTATGGAAAGTTGCAATCCCCACCGCGGAATAGTGCACCTACACGCCTTCATCGACGTTGTTTTTCAACCGGAAGGCCAAGAGCTAACTATCGAGACTTTGGACTATCCGGACACATACTTCGTGAAATGGTTCATGCATGTTTGTTGCCAGGGGCGACAAGATCGAGTTGGTAAGGATTAAAATATCTCTTTATTTCATTTCTATGATTGATGATCATAGACGGCCCCTTTACCATTCTGTATAAATAGGCTATTCTATTTGTACAGATATGGTAGAGGGGCCCATTCAATCCTTGCGTATCTATTAGTTTTCAGTTCTTCTCTTCGGCGCGGGGTAGAGCAGTTTGGTAGCTCGCAAGGCTCATAACCTTGAGGTCACAGGTTCAAATCCTGTCTCCGCAATACTTTTTGTCAAAGAAAATTGATGTTTTACTCTAGTAATTAGTAATTATTTTCTAGTAATTAGTAATTATTTTCCTTTTGGGGTAGAAGGCATTGCAAAATTTTGATAACAAAATGCTTTTGATCATTTTATGTATTTCGGATGTAACCAACTTCTTTTCTTGTAGATGGCGGATAATTAGTGTTGTATAGCCAAAGGAAGCTGAGAGTTAAATTATTTGCCGTGTATTTCAGTTGCTACTACTTCTAGCAGTGTAGTTGTTAGATTTGGCTCAGTTTGTTTTTTGAAGAATTAACTGATATGATAAATTCAGTGTGTAGATGGAAATGGATTTGGTGAAATCCTTTTGCATGATTTTATTTCATTCGTGACAGTGTGCATCTATAAGATATGGGCTTATTTCTGAACTCTCTTATAGCAAAAGATGTACTTTTATTTAGATCAAATGTGAAAGAATTCTCGATTCACATACTGTAAAAGACGTTTCAAGTGGCGATGTTCCATTCAGATACATCGGTGTTGATGTACGTGTACATAAACAATAATACATTAGATAAAAACCATAGTAAGTAGCATTAAGATTGGTAGCATAAAGATTACTTAGATAGGATACTACTCAGTAGCTAATAGTTTTTTTGGGAGGGATCCCGAAGTACACGGCTGTTTTGGCCGTCAAAAGGGCAAGTTGTCCTCGTATATACCGACGTGACCCACGTTCCTAACAGGGTAGTATACGTGACCGACGGGCTAACTTACATCAACCCAAAAGAAGACAACGGTAGACCCGATAAAAATGACAAACCTTTGGTTCCTCTTCAAACTATTGACAAATAGCAAGCACTTACCGCAACATCACTATTCCGGGATTTAAGGAGCGATGTCCCAAGGTGACCGACACCAAGGCGAAGGCTAGTGTAGTTCGTCGCCTTCATGTCCCAAAGTGCAAGAACAGTACTATCCAAACAGTAACTTCAAGTAGTATAAAATACCAAGCATTTATTACATAATAGACAACATTTACTGCACCACTCATAACACACTTATTTACTAATAGCCTCCTCGGCTTTCCCATATATAGCCCTTTCGGCTGATATTCACATACCTTACTCTCACGCCCAGAGCTTGGTCCTGGGGTCAACACCACGGGGCGAGTTAAACACGGGTGTTCTCTAATTTCAGATAATTAGAGGGGGATACATCACTCAAGAGACAGGGAACGCACCTAGACTCAAGGTACGGTATTTTACTTAAACATTTTGCGCCATCCCGTGGTGACTCGTTATCTCATCTACCTACAAGAAGAGAATGACGGAACCAATTTGAGGAGGGATGGACCGCTCGGAACGAGCGAGAAGAGGACCTTTTTTTAATTGTTAATTTTTTTAATATAACCCAGGACTTGACTTGATAAAACACTCCCCCTCCTCTCACTAAGGAGCAGATTGAAGGGCACACATATTTCCAGCAAATAAGTCATAATCAAAGATTACAACCAACCGGACAGAACAAGGCTTCTCCGATAATAGACTTTGAACAGACAATATACCTCTAAATGAAGGAACGCAGTCGCGAGAGGAAAATATGTCGGCGAGGAGAGTCTTAAGCAAAATCCCTTCAAGGCAAAACTAAAAACCCCCCTCCCAAAAGGACAATGAGTTCGCAGGCCCGGAATAGTGTAAAATGCCCCGCCTAACATCAACAACTGTATGATGGGTCCACTGACCCAGCCGATCACTTAAATCGTTTTTCGATGGCAGCAAACTCAGGAGAATGGCCCATGCATTGGTGCGGATGTTTCAACAAAACAATTGACTGAGGAAGCCAGGGGCTGGTTCGAGAGTCTCCCACTCAACCAATCCGCATCAATGAATGGTATCACTGAGGGTAAGCATTCAATCACCAACAGATACTCATAATAAGGGCGTGTACAAAGATGCCCCATGAGATCACCAAGATTGTAAGAAGGGCTAACGAGACCCTACCGGCGTTCAAAGAAAGATGGACGGTGGAAACTGGTCTCATCATGGGTGTTTCGGAGGTCATGAAGATCTCGTCCTTTATGGATTCAATAAAATCTCCTGAGCTAGCAAAGCGCGTATCCTCAAGCACATACCAAGACCGTTGACGAAAGATGATGAGTAAGGTAGGATGAATTTGTCCGAGCGGAAGAAGCGTATGCCCGCACGGAACTCCCACCGGGAGAGTCGAGGGACATTCATCGTCGCCTGTCCCTTCTGGCAGGACCACGGGATGTCCATCAGAGATTGACCTTCCAAACTTCCACAAGAAGCGACAGAGACAACCGAAGTAGCCAAAGAAGAGACTACAAGGGAAATGATTACAAAAACCCTTACAAGGTAAGAGACAATTTCAACGGTGGGAGGCATAGGGATTACAGAGCTCCCTATCCCCAAAGAGACCAAGCGAACAAAACAGTACCTGTACTTTCCTTGGACTCTCTGATTAAGTGTCCCAAAGAAATTTTAGCTACCGAAACCCAATTGCAGTTGCCAGCACCAAGACCGGTGGCGAATCCGTTGAGGACAGGCGATCCCGATAAATACTGTGACTATCATCAAGACAAGGGCCATCACACAAACGATTGCATACGACTAAGAAAACAATTGGAAATTTCCCTAAAGTAAGTCGGGAAATTTGAATCACATTGATAAGGCTCCTGAGGCAAAGGGTAGGAAGGGCCAAGGTAGGAACCCCCCCCCCCCCCCCCCCACCCAAGGAATCAACATGGTCGGAAAACCCTCACTCCAAAGAGAAAAAACGCAAGGTCCGGGAGGCGAACAGAAGCTTGATGAACACCCCTATCACCTCCAAGGTATCATATCAGATGATTCATTCCGTATGAACCTCTATCATAGAAGCCGAGGTGGAAGGTTATTTGGTTAGGCGCGTGTATGTAGATGAAGGTTCATCCATGGAAGTCATGTTTGAGCATTGTTTTGAAAATTATGCCGCAAGTGAGGCCAACAAAGGGAAATAAGGAACGGACCTGGGTGTTTTCGCCGCGAGGTGGCGAAGCCCGTTGGGAAAATCGACCTCTAGTAATGGTTTTTGGGAATGAAATGGGTCTGAGTAGAAGGTTACCATGAAAAATTCTAGTCATTTCGCTCCCCCATCTCCCCTATAAACAAACAAAAATTATGGGAAAGACCAGGCCTGAAAGCGCGTGCAAAGCTATCCCATCAACTATCCACTCAATGATCATTATTTCCCCACTCCAAAAGAATAGCAACTCTGGTTACCCGGTCAACGATAATCGCAGAATGCAGGCTTCGAGAAGGAAAGCAAATACTAACAGAGAAGCAACCAGAGATCCATGAGGCAAGACAACCGGACGAAAGGGCAGACCTCACGGAGCAAATACTAGTTAATCCCTCCTTCCCAGATCAAATTGTTACAATAGGAGGACGACTTTCTACAGTTTGCAAAGGTGTGGACCAACTGAAGACCCTCCTAACAAATAACATGAGTCTATCCGCTTGGGAACCCGCCGACATGACTGGGCCTCAGACAGGATTCATAGAGCACTCCCTCATTAAAACCCGTCCTTGGGAACCGTTCTTCTGCAAAAAAGAAGGACCTTTTTTGTGTTTCTTTTATCTTTTTTTTTTTTTCTTTGTTTTTGACTTTTTTTTATGTTGCTCTATGAGAAAGCGAAGACTTGTCACTAATGAGTAGCTCGAAATGGGTAAGAGCAGGAATAGTCCGTCCGGTCAAGTACCCGACGTATATCTCTAACCCAGTTCTAGTCAAGAAATGTGATGGATCATAGAGGATGTGTATTGATTTTAAAATTTTGAACTCTGCATGCCCGAAAGACTATTATCCCTTACCTAGTATTGACTGCAAGGTCGAAGCAGTCATGGGTTTCAAGTACAAGTGTTTCCTTGATGCCTACAAAGGGTATCATCAAGTTCAGATGGCAAGAGAAGATGAGGAAAAGACAAGCCATTTAACACAGAGCAAGGACATACAGCAACATGAAGATGCCATTGGGCTTAAAAATGCGGGAGCCACCTACCAACGGATTGTTTTACTCTACGTTCAAAGCCAAATAGGAAGGAACCTAGAGGCATATGTGGATGACATGGTTATCAAAAGCAAAGACGAGAAGGATCTCCTGGCAGACATTGCAGAAACTTTCAAAAATTTGAAAGCAATAAACATGAAGTTGAATCCCAAAAAATGTTCGTTCGGTGTAGAAGAAGGCAAATTTTTGGGGTATATGGTCACATCGGAAGGAATCAGGGCAAACCCCAAAAAGACGAAGGTCATATCGGATCTCACTTCTCCAAAAACATTGAAGAAAATGCAAAGTCTCAGTGGGAAGCTAGCTTCGTTAAATCGGTTTTTGGCCAAGTCAGCCGAAAGGGCCCTCCCTTTCTTCAACACTCTCAAAAACATAACAAAAGAAAACAAGCATGAGTACCGATGGACCCCAGAGGCAGAGGAAGCTTTTCAGCAGATGAAGAGGTTGATAATATCCCTTCCATCATTAACACCAGCACCTGTTCCCGAAGGAGACACTCTAGCATACCTATATTGCAAAGGATGCTGTCTCAGCAGTACATGCTGACAGACCGAAATGTAGACAAATGCCCGGTCCAGTATGGTGAGCAGAACGCTAAATGAGGCAGAAAAAGTAATTATTCCCCTCTGGACAAACTGCTTTCTTTAGTTAACATGTCAAGGAACTAAAATGTACTATTGAAAGCTCAACTGCTCAAGGTCATCACGGACCAACCCAAAAAAAATATACTAAAGCAGAGCAAAACATCAGGAAAGTTAGCCAAGTATGCTGTGGAGATAGGGACATACAAAATTTCGTTCATACCCAGGAATGCTATAAAAGGCCAAGTCATGGCAGATTTCCTATCCGATGCTCCGGATGGAGAGGCAGAAGAGGAATACTTTCGAATGCCCGAAGTGCCACCTGAGATAGACGACACTGAAGTCTGGACACTCTTTACGGACGGAGCAGCCAGTCTGAAAGGCTCAGGAGCAGGTCTCGTGTTAATTGGACCTAGCGGTTTGGAATATACTTATGCCCTTCGGTTAACATTTGTTAGTACCAACAATGAAGCAGAGTACGAAGCTCTCCTAGCAGGGTTACGCATTGCAAGAAAAATGAAGGTGTCAGGCATAGAGGTGAAGGTAGACTCCAAATTGGTTGCTAATCAAATCAATGGGGCATACGAAGCTACCAAAGAGTCAATGATCAAGTATTTGGCCAAAGCCAAGGAGTTCATCTCAGAATTCAAGACATTCTCCATCGAGAACATAACCGAGAGAGATAACTCATAAGGCGATATTTTTAAAGCAAACTGCCACGACGGTTCCTTCGTCACCTCACCAAAGAGATTCTAGTTGAAGTCCTCAATGAACGATCAACAGACGCTAAGGAGGTGCAAACCATTGTGGAAAGAAGGAGGAGAATTGGAGACTCCCATGCATCAATATTTAAAGAAAGGAATAGTCCCTTCGGACAAAAATGAAGCACGATCCTTGCGTGCCAAGATAGGCCAGTATGTGATAGAGTCAGGAATACTGTTCAAAAAAGGATACTTGGTCCCGATGTTGAGGTGTGTGGGCCCTTTACAAGCAAACTATGTGATTCGGGAAATCCACATGGGATCTTGCGGAATGCACATAGGTCCAAGAGCAGTGGTCAGGAAAGCAATGCGTCAAGGCTATTACTGGCCCACGATGCATGCTGATGCTAAAGAGGTAGTAGACAAGTGTGACTCATGCCAATTTCCAATTCTCCGGTTCCAAGACTACCCAAAGACCACACATGACATTCATCATGGCTCCTTGGCCCTATTTATCAATGGGGATGGACATCCTGGGACCATTGACACCAAGCCAAGTAGGATCCAAGTTTGTTAATGTGGAAATTGACAATTTCCACTACGCGGACAGAATCAAGAGCCTTTACACAAAATAACAGTAAAGAGTTGATCCGATTTGTTATGGACAATATCATTTGCAGTTTTAGGCCCTTCCAAGGATAATTGTCACAGACAATGGAGCACAACTGGTAAATGAACCATTCAAAGGGTGGTGCACCAGATTCAAGATCCAACAGATAAACACCTCAGTAGCCCACCCACAAGCCAATGGTTTAGTAGAAAGGGCCAATAGAAGCCTCATGGAGGGGATCAAGACCAGGCTAGGTAGGGAAAGAGCTGGTTGGGTAGACGAGCTGCCAAATGTGCTATGGTGCCCACAGACTCAATCAACAAAGCAATGGAGAAACTCCTTTTAGTTTAACAACGGAAGTTAAGCGGTCATCCCGGCTGAGATAGGAAACCATCTTATCGAACCTTTAATGATACGGGAGGAATACAATGAGGAGGAGCAGCGTTTGAATCTAGATTTGTTGCAGGAAAGAAGAGAAGCAGCTGCCGTACGAGAGGCCAAGTACAAAACAAAGATGGAACAGTACTATAACAAGAGGGTCCGCCCAGCTGGTTTTAGGCCGGGAGAGTTTGTGTATAGAAGGAATGAGGCAAGCAGGATGGAGAATGAAGGAAAGTTGGGACCTTGAAATTGGGAAGGCCCATATAGAGTCTACAGAAGCTTTCGAGAATGGCCTTACAAGTTGCAAACAATAGGATAAGGTGGTGCCTCGGAACATGTCACGACAGACATTTACCAAATGCGACTTGTAGTATTATTGTTTTATAATCTGTAATTGCGAATGCTAATTAATTAATATTATAGTCGTTTCCTCCTATTCTAAAAGATAACGCAATATGCCAATATTTGTTGCAATAATTGTGGAAACGGAACGGATCCTACCACTCCGGACACAAAAACCCCACAGACGAACTAATCACAGGGTAAAAATGATAAGGAAGGGCAACAGCCCCTCCGACGTAATAAATCCCAGAAACTAAGTCACAGGGTAAAAATGATAAAGGAAGGCACGAAGCTCCTCCGACGTAATAAAACCCAACAGACAACTAAGTCACAGGTAGAAATGAATAAATGAAGGGCACAGCCCCTCCTGACGTAATAAATCCCACAGACAACTAAGTCCACCGAGGTAAAAAATGATAAGGAAGGCACAGCCCCTCCGGACAAATAAACATACAAGACAGCCCAAGTCAAAGGTTAAAAATGGATTTGGAAGGGCAGCAGCCCCTCCGACAAGAGGAATAATCAACAAGTAAGAATCAAGAGTGCGACAAAGGCATATTTACATAACGCACCCAGAATAAGTTACAATTAACAGGGTGGGGGGTCCCAAAAAAGGGGACGTTCGTATCAAAGTTTACACAGCAATTCAAAACAAGACCTATCATACAAATTACAAAATCTAAGTCTTCTTTAACGGGAGGAGGCTTGGAACCACCGGAAGCAAGTATCGTAACAGGGTCTCGAAGAGAAGGACCAATCTTATCTTTTGAACCGGCCACCTCCGCGGCCCTAACAAGTGTGGGAGCAAAGGCAATACCTCCAGAACCAGCCTTGGGAGCATCCTTGGGAGGAGGGGCAGGATGAAGTTTTAAGAGATCTTGCACCGGCTTCTCTGAAAGGTGAGAGATACGGTCCACATACGAATAAGTTTTGGAAAACAGCCTATCGTATTCAGCGTTTATTTTCTTATCGGAGTAAGGATCAAACCCGTTCATCCTCATCATAATCTCACGGAGCTCCTCCTCGGACCTCGCCTCAGCCATACCTTGGCCCCATCCAGTCTGGAGTGCATAGTTGAAGGGAACAGAGAGACTTTGTTTGTATTCATGGCTCTGTAGGAGACGCCCCACCACAGTGGGAAGAAGCTTCCTAATAGCATCAGTTTTCTCCCTTTTGGCAAAGGCAAGTTGGGTCCGAAGCTCGCTCATTTTCCGAGAGTCCTGGTCCACTAGAAACCCTTTCAGCATAAACCAATGCAAATCTTTATGAACAATCCTGGCCTTCCAAGGTCTTTCATAGCAAAAGATGGACATCATCGGCACTTTTCATTGTTGCTCCATACTCTTTTGATCCGAAGGACCTGTTCGATCATTAGTAGCCGTCAAACTATCCTTTTTCAGCCCCGGAAACAAACAGCAAGACCTCTCAGACAATGGGCATGATCCTCAACACGGAGTGTCCTAATTCTTCTCAGACAAATTGTTGTGAAGTTTTGAACGACATTAAAGTCCTCTCGAGTCTGAACAAGATGACTCCGCGTAGTCTCAAGACTCTCTTGCAAGGCATGGTGGGTGTCATAAAGAGACTCAAACTGACGGAGAGCGTGTGCCTGTGCCAATAGCTCCCACGGCCAAGGAAAACCAGCTCTATCCAAAACAACGTTATTGTCCAAAAGATGCATCTCCTCTTGAACACCAGGAGGAACAAGGTTAGCCATTAAATCACGACACTCCTCCGAAGTGGTCACTCGGCTCCTCTGGTGGATTCCCCAAGTCGGAACAAAAAGAGGCGGAGGTAAAGAAGATCCAGCCTCATCGGCACCAACACCTGTGAAACATCACCTATTAGCAAAAAAAAAAAAAAACACATAAGAAAACGAAGGGGAAATGAAAGACACACCTCTCGGAAGGGGATCAGGCAAGAGGTTTCCTCATGAGCAAAACGACTTCCCATTATCCGGACGGGTTGCAGCAATGGGGATTGACTCGGTTCCAATAACAACCCGTTCCGTAGTGTCGCTAACATGCCTATCCGGCCCCTCAAGATTAACCTCTTCGTCCACATCATCATCAAAATTATCATCTCTATCGCCAAGAACCCCTGAATGTTCATCATGATGCTCTTCACAAGGGCGGGTGGTGGTGTTAGCAGAGTCATGTGCAGGAATCTCAAGCAAATTATCTCCCTGAGCCTGAGTAGGGGAAACCACATTTTCACCCCTAGAAACGTCCGAAGCAACCGCCTCTATAGTCCGAAGAGGAGTAGGACAGGGGATTTGATCAGTAGATCTCTCTTTACGCCTCTTCGAACTCCCCTCAGGCCCACTGGCACCTTCGGATCCCTTGTTTTTCTCGGCCTTTCTCTTGGCAGTAGCCTGAGCTTTCCTTATCCTAGTAGCCACTATCTTAGGATCTGAGGCCTCAACCCTTTGTTGTGAATCGGCTTGTCCGAAACTTGCTCATGCCGGGGATATCCCCTACTAAGAAGGAGATGGTAGTATTGATGAATGAAGTCTTGTTCGGATCAAGGCCCCCCAGCCTCGATAGTCATAAACCCGTAAAGAAAAGGAAGACGTAAATACTACACCTACATGTAACAACTACAAAAAAAACACACCAGGTGAGAAAATAAAGGAAGGAATATACACCAAGTCGCAAACAAATAAAAGAGATAAGTGCCCTCTCATTACCATTGCCGATCCAGATCCTATGTAACAAAGGACGAACGGTTAGGAAATTCCCACGTGATGCAGCATCCAACCCAGAGTCACTAAAAAATCCACCCCGCTCGAAATACCACGAATATCCAATAGGCTTGTTTTGATCAAAAGCCAATCACATCATCCTCATCGAACCTATCCTTGGGCGCAGGATCACTTATATCCGAATCATGGTGCCTCCAGCACATAGCATCCGGAATGGCTCTTCGATCAATAAAAAAGAAACGCCCTTTCCACTTTTTCATACAAGAGAATGTTTCGTTCAAAATCTTACCTCGAAAATCCTTACCGTCCCGGCCCCTGCTCGAATTGAAAACCAATCCCCTTGTTATGCAAAGTTATAGAAAACCCGTAACAAAGTTACCGAAGTGACGATTGTCAAGGCTTTGACAATACAACCGAACAAGGTCAATCGGTTCAAGCCCAGCGCACAAGTTGGAGATATGTACATGAAAATGCCTAATCACGGCTTAGAAGAAAGGTCGAAAACGTACCCTTAGCCCGACAACTCAAAATATACTGCTCATGATAGACCAATATAGCTCATCAGTCAAAAGATCCATTGGTCCATTCGGAAGAGACTGCAACAGGTGTAGATCCCTAGTAAATTTTTATATTTACTAGTGAGGGCTTTCACTAGAAAACATCACTTCCGATAGTTTCCTAGTAGATGAAATAAGACCACACATGTCACAGCCTTACTGGAACGAAGAGCTTCGCTTGCGACCCATGCAACAACGTTCCTCGTCCGTGCATTTTTCAAGATCCGAAGGGGCGAAAACTTACAAAGTCAAAAAGTGAAGAAAGGTATGAACCTGATCACAATATAAGAAAAGGCGGCTGGAATAGTCTATAATTATCTTGCAAACAAGGGACGTTCGGCTGTGATCTTTAAAATTTTTACACACGGTAAAAATAAAAAACTATGGGCTATTTATAGACTCTAAATGGGCTTGGGTTCGTCAAAAAGCGCACAACAGCTGTCAAAGGCCCAATCGTGACCGTTGATGAGAAATCACTCAACACGTGTACACACCGGATGAGGAAACGACGAAAAGTCATAATGGTTTTTAACCCACTGTAATTATGATTTTGTCTCGTACACATCAAAAAGACAAGTGGATCCCAACTCCTCATAATTATGAATTTTCGCTTCATACCTATCAAACCAAAAAAAAAGAAAAAAAAAGAGACAAGGACCAATGTCTCAGGACCCTTTCAGATGAGCACTTTAAGTATGACTTCAATAGTTTACAACTCTTAAAGTCATACTGGGGGGGACATGTCCGCGTATATGCTGGACAGGCTAGTAGTCCGAATGAGCCACATAAAACCCAAGCGAACCACTCAAGTCCAATCGAATCATTCCAGACCAAGCAAGCTATTCAAGTCCGAACGGGCCATAAAGTTCCAAACGGGTGTCCTCGTATATACCGTATCGGGCCCCACTACCGAACGGTCGTGACGGGAATCCGGACGTCGTACTACATCAACCCAAAAGAAAGACAACGTTAGACCCATAAAAAATGACACACCTCTTCAAACTAATGACAATAAGCAAGCACCTTACACAACAACACTCTTCCGGGATTTAAGGAGCGATGTTCCCCAAGGTGTACCGACACCCAATGCGAAGGCTAGGTGTAGGTCGTCTCCTCATTCCCAAGGTGACAAGAACATGTACTTCCATATACAGTACATCAAGTAGTATAAAAACCCAAACACACCAAGCATTAATACTTAACAGACAGCATTTACTGCACCTCATACACACTTATTACTATAAAAGCCTCCTCTGCTCCATTCTAGCCCCTCGCTGATATCACAACTTACTGTACTCTCACGCCCGAGCTGTGATCCTAGTCAACACCCGTGGCTAGTTTAACGGTGTTCTTTCTTATTTTCAGATAATTAGAGGGGATACTTCACCAAGAGACGAGGGAACGCACCCTAGACTCAAGGTACGGTATTTTACCTTAACAAATACATTAGATAAAAACCATAGCAAGTAGCATTAAGATTGGTAGCATAAAGATTACTTAGATAGGATACTACTCAGTAGCTAATAGTTTTTTTGGGAGGGATCCCGAAGTACACGGCTGTTTTGGCCGTCAAAAGGGCAAGTTCCTACAGGTGCAGTTTACAAAAGATAAAGCCCAGCTTACACAATATTGGTCACCTAATTAAGCAACCTAGTTTAAGACACATTTACTATTTCTAGTTTAAGTGATCCACATTGTAGCATGTTAGTCTGACTTGTTCTTTTTTTTTTGTGGTTTATCCGAGAATAGTGCCCATTTAACAGCCTTTGTACGGTCCCGCTGTTACTGCATGTGGTTCCTGAATTTCTTCCCTTTCTGTATCAGTTTCAGCTATGCTTATCTTTGGTGGGCTTAAGGTTGTTTCAGCTTTTGCCGGGGTGGATGTGCCTGCAGAAATTTAGTACATAGTGTAGCATCATAATTTTTACGGGGTTAGGCTAGTAAGGTATAGGAATTTGTTAAAAAAAAGGGGAAAAAGAGTCACCTATAAGCTGCTGAGATGGAACTACTGTAATTGGCTTCACTACAGTAGGGGGAGATGGTAAAACAGGTATCTGTGCTGGTGTCGCCAAAGCTGGTGTGCCTGCAGAAATTGTGTTTGTTAAGTCACTTACATTGGCACAAACACGTTATGCAGCATATATGTAACTTTCTTACCTGGAATTAGAGGAGACACCGATTCCGGAAGTGGTGTGCCTGCGGAATTTTCAGATGGTCAATGTTAGTGTATAGACGTTTGGAGTAAGCAAATATGTATTGTTTGTTTTTTTATAAATAAAAAGAAGGTATAATATAAATGATTCTAACAGTTGGTCTCATTGTTTTTTTGGAAAAAGTTCATGAGTCTAAAAGACATGCCAATTTTAGGTTTTATTTGTAAGGTTCAAATCTAGTGATGATGGTCTGTACCTGCTGTTGATGCATTTTTGTAAGGTTCAAATCTAGTGATGATGGTCAGTACTTGCTGTTGATGCATTTTTGTAAGGTTCAAAAGACATGCCAAGTTCATGAGTCTAAAAGACATGCCAATTTTAGATTTTTTAGAACTTAGTCACATACAGTAATGTAAGGCAGGGTATCTATAAACTAAATCAAATAAGAACCAAATATATAGATGGCAGGCATATAAACATATGCACACACAGAAGACAAAATTGTGAAAGTATTCATGGAAAAAATAGAAACAATTCAATAGTGATAAAAGAATTTTGGTCTATGCTAGCTGGTAAAACATATAATTTTAATACCTGTTGCTTATGGATGCTAGACATGAAGTCTCTGTATACTATATTTTTGGTGACATTAGGACTTTGATTTTCTTGTTGATGCATTAGTATCCGTAACCCATGTGGAGATGTAGCCATAGATAAAGCAATGTATAATTGGCCGTGGCCGAATACTGGTTCAGGTAAGTACACTCCAATTTTTTTTAAAGATTGGCCTTGACTTTTATTAATTGTCATCGCATAGCAAACTTTGACCGGGAATTGTTTTCTCTTAAAAGTGAACGGCATGTTCGGGTCCTCGGTTGTCAAAATAATTCGCGGAATGTGGACTTTTTCACCAACTCTTTTCCCCGTGATAACTTGAGCTTCAATAAGTCTTGACCATAATTTCTTTACTATCGTGTGCCGTTACACATTCCACCTTGTAGATTAACATTCCTCAACAACATAATGGGCGTCCCTACTTTTAGTTCTATATATATAATTTGTGACCCTATGTCACGACCTTCACGATCTCCTCTTGAAATAGCGTCATATATGCCTGATAGATATGCCTTTCTAATATCACCCTGATGAGCTCTATAAAAGTCTATACGGTTCTGCTCGATACAACAGTAGACACCAACGGCATATTTCTGAAACAATCTCCCGGCCCTAAACAGCAACCCATAAGAGCCCAAATGCTCATGGAGCTGACACATGTAAAACGAATGCATGGTAAGCCTTTTGTCTTCACCGATCATTTGGAGCTTCATTTCTGGGTAAAAACCTGACTGACCGTATATGAATAGCAACAGAAATTGGAGTGACATATATGTAGGATGTAACTTGTTGATTCTTTGAGGGCGGCCACCTTTTGAGTGAATCACAACATCATAGTCAGTTACGGTATCTTGGCCACTGTCAAAGACAATAGGACAAAGTGCCTGGGAAGTAGGCAAGTCATATTCTCGTGCTCCAACAACGCTATATAGACGAACTTTAAAGTCTGGTATAGAATTGCCATCACATCTATCCCTGGCAGTCCTAAAAAGCCTCACCAGCTCATTGTGCTCATCAAGACATGCAATTAAACCTTGTACTATATGTGGATCTAGGCAGCCCTTTTCACATCCCCCAAAATGGCTCATCCTATTGGCAACCTCATTTTGTGTATCATATATATACAGCTGCAAAAAGCGAGGCGGGCAGAGAGATCCTATCCAATGGTAAATTTCACCGGAAATCTTGAAAACATAAGGTGCACGTCCGTGGTTTATGGATTCGTCAATACGCGCACCAAAAGAAGTCATACTGAACATTTGATTATACGCTCGTATGTTATCCAAAAAGCGCCGATTTTCTATACTCGGGTGGGTCTCGTTCTTGTGTAAAACCAACTTTTCCTCCCGAACAACATTTGTGGTAATAGATTGTTTGGTTTGATGAATTTCCTTTCAACCGTTCTCCATACCAAAATCTTGCACCGCAATACTCACAAAACCATTCACAATTGCCTATATCCTTCTAGTATGTCGTTACACCTGAAAAATAATAAGATAGAAGCTCAAAAAAAGCCAGTCTTCCAAATTAAAATAGAAAAGGAGGAAAAAAACATCAAAAGGGTGAATAACCTTCATTGCGAGTAGTATTGGATCCCATATCTGCGGATGTGGCTGTATAAGGCAACAGTTGGTGACCAGTAATACGGCTTTTCCTAGACCGTGCATAACTTTTAGACGACTTCGTTTCCGCCTATCAATCCCAGAAAACAATCTACCTAGGGATAAATACAACCAATAAAAAAAATGAATGCATAAATAAGTAATTAACAGACGGAAATTAAGATTGTAAATCGAAAATAAACAAATATATATATATATATATATATATATATATATATATATATATATATATATATATAGAGTTAAGATCAAATGAGAAGTTTTCTTAAAATAAGAAGGATAAGAAGTAACTATAAC
>BQNB010032747.1:6362-29210 GCA_026074375.1 Tanacetum coccineum | reverse complement strand
CATTGTAGCATGTTAGTCTGACTTGTTCTTTTTTTTTTGTGGTTTATCCGAGAATAGTGCCCATTTAACAGCCTTTGTACGGTCCCGCTGTTACTGCATGTGGTTCCTGAATTTCTTCACTTTCTGTATCAGTTTCAGCTATGCTTATTTTTGGTGGGCTTAAGGTTGTTTCAGCTTTTGACGGGGTGGATGTGCCTGCAGAAATATAGTACATAGTGTAGCATCATAATTTTTACGGGGTTAGGCTAGTAAGGTATAGGAATTTGTTAAAAAAAAGGGGAAAAGAGTCACCTATAAGCTGCTGAGATGGAACTGTTGTAATTGGCTTCACTACAGTAGGGGGAGATGGTAAAACAGGTATCTGTGCTGGTGTCGCCAAAGCTGGTGTGCCTGCAGAAATTGTGTTTGTTAAGTCACTTACATTGGCACGAACACGTTATGCAGCATATATGTAACTTTCTTACCTGGAATTAGAGGAGACACCGATTCCGGAGTTGGTGTGCCTGCGGAATTTTCAGATGGTCAATGTCAGTGTATAGGTGTTTGGAGTAAGCAAATATGTGTTGTTTGTTTTTTTATAAATAAAAAGAAGGTATAATATAAATGATTCTAACAGTTGGTCTCATTGTTTGTTTGGAAAAAGTTCACGAGTCTAAAAGACATGCCAATTTTAGGTTTTTTTTGTAAGGTTCAAATCTAGTGATGATGGTCAGTACCTGCTGTTGATGCATTTTTGTAAGGTTCAAAAGACATGCCAAGTTCATGAGTCTAAAAGACATGCCAATTTTAGATTTTTTAGAACTTAGTCACATACAGTAATGTAAGGCAGGGTATATATAAACTAAATCAAATAAGAACCAAATATATAGATGGCAGGCATATAAACATATGCACACACAGAAGACAAAATTGTGAAAGTATTCATGGAAAAAATAGAAACAATTCAATAGTGATAAAAGAATTTTGGTCTATGCTAGCTGGTAAAACATATAATTTTAATACCTGTTGCTTATGGATGCTAGACAGGAAGTCTCTGTATACTATATTTTTGGTGACATTAGGACTTTGATTTTCTTGTTGATGCATTAGTATCCGTAACCCATGTGGAGATGTAGCCCTAGATAAAGCAACGTATAATTGGCCGTGGCCGAATACTGGTTCAGGTAAGTACACTCCAATTTTTTTTAAAGATTGGCCTTGACTTTTATTAATTGTCATCGCATAGCAAACTTTGACCGATAATTGTTTTCTCTTAAAAGTGAACGGCATGTTCGGGTCTTGGTTGTCAAAATAATTCGCGGAGTGTGGACATTTTCACCAACTCTATTCCCCGTGATAACTTGAGCTTCAATAAGTCTTTACCATAATTTCTTTACTATCGTGTGCCGTTACACATTCCACCTTGTAGATTAACATTCCTCAACAACATAATGGGCGTCCCTACTTTTAGTTCTATATATATAATTCGTGACCCTATGTCACGACCTTCACGATCTCCTCTTGAAATAGTGTCATATATGCCTGATAGATATGCCTTTCTAATATCACCCTGATGAGCTCTATAAAAGTCTATACGGTTCTGCTCGATACAACAGTAAACACCAACGGCATATTGCTGAAACAATCTCCCGGCCCTAAACAGCAACCCATAAGAGCCCAAACGCTCATGGAGCTGACACATGTAAAACGAATGCATGGTAAGCCTTTTGTCTTCACCGATCATTTGGAGCTTCATTTATGGGTAAAAACCTGACTGACCGTATATGAATAACAACGGAAATTGGAGTGACATATATGTAGGATGTAACTTGTTGATTCTTTGAGGGCGGCCACCTTTTGAGTGAATCACAACATCATAGTCAGTTACGGTATCTTGGCCACTGTCAAAGACAATAGGACCAAGTGCCTGGGAAGTAGGCAAGTCATATTCTCGTGTTCCAACAACGCTATATAGACGAACTTTAAAGTCTGGTATAGAATTGCCATCACATCTATCCCTGGCAGTCCTAAAAAGCCTCACCAGCTCATTGTGCTCATCAAGACATGCAATTAAACCTTGTACTATATGTGGATCTAGGCAGCCCTTTTCACATTCCCCAAAATGGCGCATCCTATTGGCAACCTCATTTTGTGTATCATATATATACAGCTGCAAAAAGCGAGGCGGGTTCCCTTCAGTTGGACAGAGAGATCCTATCCAATGGTAAATTTCACCGGAAATCTTGAAAACATAAGGTGCACGTCCGTGGTTTATGGAGTCGTCAATACGCGCACCAAAAGAAGTCATACTGAACATTTGATTATACGCTCGTATGTTATCCAAAAAGCGCCGATTT
This sequence comes from Tanacetum coccineum, assembly GCA_026074375.1. Lineage (NCBI taxonomy): Eukaryota > Viridiplantae > Streptophyta > Magnoliopsida > Asterales > Asteraceae > Tanacetum > Tanacetum coccineum. The sequence goes on along the minus strand of BQNB010032747.1, from coordinate 26,874 downwards.
TCTAATAACCGCTTAATATACTCGGGTGGGTCTCGTTCTTGTGTAAAACCAACTTTTCCTCCCGAACAACATTTGTGGTAATGGATTGTTTGGTTTGATGAATTTCCTTTCAACCGTTCTCCATACCAAAATCTTGCACCGCAATACTCAGAAAAACCATTCACAATCGCCTATATCCTTATAGTATGTCGTTACACCTGAAAAATAATAAGATGTCTTCCAAATTAAAAAAGAAAAGGAGGAAAAAAACATCAAAAGGGTGAATAACCTTCATTGCGAGTAGTATTGGATCCCATATCTGCGGATGTGGCTGTATAAGGCAACAGTTGGTGACCAGTAATACGGCTTTTACTAGACCGTGCATAACTTTTAGACGACTTCCGTTTCCGCCTATCAATCCCAGAAAACAATATACCTATGGATAAATACAACCAACCAAAAAAATGAATGCATAAATAAGTAATTAACAGACGGAAATTAAGACTGTAAATCGAAAATAAACAAAAATATATATATACATAAAAGAGGACATAAAACACATTTTTACCATTAGCATTATCAAGGTTAAGTTGTTGAGGATAACAGCCAGAAGAATTTTCAAAAGTATATTTGCTTAAAAGATTGGAATCTATCAAACCGGAATCCTTTCAACCGTTCTCCATACCAAAATCTTGCACCGCAATACTCAGAAAAACCATTCACAATCGCCTATATCCTTATAGTATGTCGTTACACCTGAAAAATAATAAGATGTCTTCCAAATTAAAAAAGAAAAGGAGGAAAAAAACATCAAAAGGGTGAATAACCTTCATTTGTGGTAATGGATTGTTTGGTTTGATGAATTTCCTTTCAACCGTTCTCCATACCAAAATCTTGCACCGCAATACTCAGAAAAACCGCAATTGTTGATAGGTCACCGGTATTATCTTTTCCAAAAGAGAAACGTAGAACTGAATTCTCAAAAATCTAACACAAACTGAGATGTATTGTCAGGCGGTTCAAGTGAAAAGGTATCACCCGTGGAAAAAGACCCAATAGGAGAAGGAGGATGAGTTGGTTCGTTCCTACGTCTCAAACCGGCAGAAGACGACTCACCTACACGGGAAACAAACAGGTAAAAATAAGATAAGCATATTTCAAACCCTTACTAAAACAAAAAGAAACAAAAAGAGTATCCAAACACTCAGAATATAAAAATAAAAAATGATTTAGGATACCTGGTGTTGTAACACTTCCAGCTTTACAGAAATAAGAAGTATAGCTGTCATCTCCTGAAGAGAATGGCTTAAAACCCGAACTCGTACAGCTTTTGTGACTAAACATGGAAGAAGCCCCTAAACTGTGTGCATTAAACGACGGATAGACAGAAGAAGATTCGAAAGAAGAGTAGCTGTCATCTCTTGAGGGCATCGACTTAACACCCGAACCCAAATTAGATTGGTCACCAAACACAAGAGAATTCCTTAAATTTTGGTTCTCACATAATGAACGGATAGAGGAAGACCCAAAGTCTAATATGACACCCCCTTCAGCACAACCCAAACCATGTGTAGACATTTTATCGACCGGCACAAAGTTACCCTCGTCTGCTCGACTACTTTGGGAACAGTCTCTTTGATGTGAGACCCAAAGACAAATTCAACTTATCGTTCCAATCAGAGCTTTCAGAATTTTGGGAATTCTTATTTCCGTTAATACATTTTCGCTTTCCTTTCATATTATTATTCTGACATGGAATTCTAGATTTTTTGGTATCCTTATTTAGGCCTTCATTTTTTTGCTTACCTTTCATGTCTTAGTATACGTTTTAAAAAGAACAAATTCAAATGGGTACAATTATTTGGGAGTAGCTAATATGTGCATAAGAACTTAGTCACCATAAACAGTATTTAAACAATCATAATCAAAGTTGTACTATATTGGGTATCATGGAAACTTAACATCATAACAGAGATTGTATGTATAAGAGATAAGTATGCTAGGCAGGCATAGTAACTCATATCAGCAGTATGTGTATCGCAACATTAAAAACAGACATGATAGGCAGGCATATTAACTGTTACCAGCATAATCAAACAGAATAAAAACTATAAGACATTATAAACTACCAAATGGCAAATAAGGCATACATAAACAAAACAACTTAAGAATGGCTTTGATTATCTTGTACCCAAACGTACCTGACAAAAGCAACACTTGAAACAACAGCTCGTAGAAATTGATCGGCAAGAATGAAGAAAAAACTAAACACACACACACTGTAACTTAATTATGTGGTTAATATGATTGTTAGTGGAGCAGTAACACACGTTTAAGTTTCATTGGCTAACCCACCGCCCCATTTGATCTAATTAGTTGCTTTAGGGGGGTTATGGTATTCGTTAGAAGAACCTCGCTTATCTTAACCGCTACTGCAGTTTGAGAATTACCTAGGAATGATCCTTCCAGAAGCAATGCAGGTCAACTAAATGGAAGCACCACCTGGAACAAAACATTTCAAAAGTTACACCTTTACCCAATGCGTCTAACCACAATGATGACAATTCCAATCTTGTAACAAAAACGACAACCTTGACACACACAAACCTTAATCCAACACATTTAAATGTACATATAAAAACACCCAACATAAAAAAGGGATTTAGCCGTACAATAGCAACGTACTTTCGATTTTGTTCCATCTTGGTACGTGAACTTTTTTTTGTTCCACTCAATGTAACGAACTTTCATGTTTTGTGTTACTTTGCACCAACTTGGATAGGCAACCGGATAAAAAGTTTGATTACCGGCTAATAGTCTACGTGGCACGTGAACTTTTTTTCTAATGTTCCGTTTTGGTACGTGAACTTTTTCTAATGTTCCGTTTTAGTACGTGAACTTTTTTTCTATAAAAATGTTTAATACTTTGTTTAAAAACACGAGAATTATTATAAACTTTTTTTTTGCTCCGTTAAAATTTTATAAACTGATTTTTTAAAAGGGCAAATCGCATAAAAAGGTACTCATCTTAGGTTCATTATTTTTTTGTTGAGATTTATTATTTTTTTCAAAATTAAATTTTTTTTTCGAAATTTAAATTATTTAAAAAAAAGGTTTTTGGTTAAAAAAAATTTAGAATTTTTTTCAAAATTAAATTTTTTTCGAAATTAATTTTTTTTTTAAATTAAAAATTTTTTAAAAAAAATTTGGTTAAATTTTTTTCAAAATTAAAATTTTTTTAGAAATTAAAATTTTTTATTTTTTTCAAAATTAAATTTTTTTTCGAAATTAAATTTTTTTAAAAAAATTAAAAAAAAAAAATTTTAAAAATTTTGGTTAAAATTTTTTTTCGTAATTAAATTTTTTTTCGAAATTAAATTTTTTTTAAAAAATTAAAAGTTTTTTTAAAAAAAATTTTTGGATAAAATTTGTTTCAAAATTAATTTTTGTTTCGAAATTAATTTTTTTTTCAAAATTAAATTTTTTTTCGAAATTAAATTACGTATAAAAATATGTATATAAGAACGTGTGTAAAAATATGTGTATAAAATCGTGTATAAAAATGTGTAAAAATATGTATAAAACCGTGTATAAAAATGTGAATAAAAACGTTTGTATAAAAACTTGCATATAAAAATGTGTGTATAAAAATGTGTGTATAAAAACATGTATATAAAAACGTGTATAAATTTAAAAAATAATTAGAAAACAAAAATAAACAACCGTTAGTATAAAGGACTAACGGTGCAAACGTTCGTTGGCTAAAAAGCCTAACGTTGCAAACGGTCGTTAAGTGGACCAAAAATGTAGCTCATCCGGTAAAACAAGTTTGACGGTGCAAATTAACACGAAACTTGAAAGTTCGTTACATTAAGTGGAACAAAAAAAAGTTCACGTACCAAGATGGAACAAAATCGAAAGTACGTTGCTATTGTACGGCTAAATCCCATAAAAAAATCATACAATTTACCTTAATCTTGATTAAAAGAAAAAACAACTGATGAGATTAACAACATTAAAATCCAAACATAAACATCAGATCCATCATTTTCCATATATCAATCAAGATTCATACATATTAAACATATCATACATCAATCAATATTCATCATTCATATTATTTAAACTTTAACCAAAAAACAAATCTTTATAAATCAAATTTAAGAAAAAAAAGAAACTTGATTTTTTGATGTGAAAAAAAACAAAGCAAAGCATAAGAAGGATTCAATTGGACGAAGCATATCACCTATTCTTTTCTTAAAATATAACTTCTTCACCCTGTAAGAAACAATTCAATTTTTTATCAAAAAAATTTAAAAACCATATTAATCAATCAATTATTACAAATAATCCAATAAAAAACAAAATTTACCTTATCTTGATTAAAAGAAAACACAACTGATTAGATTAACAAAATTAAAATCCAAACATAAACATCAGATCCATCATTTTCCAAATATCAATCAAGATTCATACATATTAAAGAGATCATACATCAATCAATATTCATCATTCATATTATTTAAACTTTAACCAAAAAAAAATCTTTATAAATTCAAATTTAAGGAAAAAAGAAACCTTGATTCTTGGTGAAATAAAACAAAGCAGCGAAGAAGGATCAATCCGGTAAAACAAGTTTAACGGTGCAAATTAACACGAAACTTGAAAGTTCGTTACATTAAGTGGAACAAAAAAAAGTTCAAGTACCAAGATGGAACAAAATCGAAAGTACGTTGCTATTGTACGGCTAAATCCCCATAAAAAAACAAAAATTTACCTTATCTTGATTAAAAGAAAACACAACTGATTAGATTAACAAAATTAAAATCTAAACATAAACATCAGATCCATCATTTTCCAAATATCAATCAAGATTCATACATATTAAACAGATTATACATCAATCAAGATTTATCATTCATATTATTTAAACTTCAAACAAAAAAATCTTTATAAATCAAATTTAAGAAAAAAAAGAAACCTGATTCTTGGTGAAAAAAACAGAAGCAGCAAAAGAAGGATCAAATGGACGAAGCAATTCACCTATTCTTTTTCTTAAAATATAACTTCTTCACCCTGTAAAAAACAATTCAATTTTTCATAAAAAAAATTAGAAACCATATTAATCAATCAATTATTACAAATAATCAATAAAAACAAAAATTTACCTTATCTTGATTAAAAGAAAACACAACTGATTAGATTAACAAAATTAAAATCCAAACATAAACATCAGATCCATCATTTTCCAAATATCAATCAAGATTCATACATATTAAAGAGATCATACATCAATCAATATTCATCATTCATATTATTTAAACTTTAACCAAAAAACAAATCTTTATAAATCAAATTTAAGAAAAAAAAGAAACTTGATTCTTGGTGAAAAAAACAAAAGCAGCAGAAGAAGGATCAAATGGACGAAGCAATTCACCTATTCTTTTTCTTAAAATAATTCAATTTTTCATAAAAAATATTAGAAACCATATTAATCAATCAATTATTACAAATAATCAATAAAAACAATCAACAAATCACAATAACTACCCTAAATGATTCCGGTGGTCAAGATCTCGTAAATTTATTCTGGTGTTCAAGATCCGAATATGGAGGTTAATGATTGTTTTAGGAAAGTAAGTAAATTTTTTGGGTTAGTATAATGGCAGAGATGATGATTCATTGAGTTGGTTGATTGTGTGCTAACACATGTTGGTATCGTTGGATTGTTGGTATGAGTGGATTATCATATTATAAAGTTACTGTTTATAAGGATTATAAAATTATTAAATTAGAGTGGGTTAGAGAGGCTGCTACTGTTTATAAGATTTAAATAATATTTTTTATTATAAAAAAATAAGTTGTGAGAGGGAGACATGGAGGGAACAACACAGCAAATGTAAGATAGTATTAATATCCATGTTAATACAATTTTACGCATTGATGCAACGACGGTATTAACTCGCGTGCTATCACGGAGCGCGCGTGACTATTTTTGCAACGGATCAATAACGTGAAGTACTATTTGTTTGTCGTTAGGCTCGCGTTGCGACGACACGACAACCTCAAAGACTATTTCCGTAAGTTTCTTGAAAATATATATTAAACTTTAACATTTAAAAAAAAACCGTAGGTATGTCAAAAAACATTGCAATATTGGGCTCGTTTTGTTCGCAATTCGACGATTTTTTCAATGACATTTTTTCCCCCGAATGAATCGATAGATATACGTCCCATACTTGATAAATAAAGTTTGTTATATAAAAAAGTCGTAAATAGATAAAAGTTTAAAATTGATTTTGTAACTTTTAGTATACTTGAGGGTGCGTTTTATAAATATCTTTTTTTTCTCTTTGCATCAGGAATGATGAACACTATAATATTTTATTTAAAAAATTCTCTCCACTGTGCACTGATGTTTAATATATATAACGAAAATAACGTGATAGTTTATGTGATATCCCGAGCCATTTTGTGTATGTGTCGTGAAACATTAGTACACAAAATTTTGGTTAACGTGCATGCCTTTTTGTTCCAGTCGTCTTAAAAAAATCAGGTTTCTCTTTTAATCATTTGACCGATTAATTCACGAGGTTTGAACCTACCGGCACGCAGACTCAAATCAGGTAAAGATCTCCCTTTTCAGGAGGTTGGCGTAGCCACTTCAAGGTTGTTTGCACATTGCAGAAATTGAACTTGAGACCTCACACATTTTAAAGTAATAGTCACAACTCCCTGTGTCACTAAGCCACATTTAATGATTAAAAAAACAGATTTCAACCCTTAAGACTAGGAGTAATCCGACCAAACCAGGTGACCAAACCAGACTGTCACATCAGCGCCACCTCAGCATTCTCTCTCTTAGACCAAACAGTGACCAAACCCCCATAATCTGACCGAACAGGTGACCGGACATTTTTCTTTTAAATTAAAATTAATTAATTAAAATACCGTCATGATGTGGTTCCCACATTTCTATTTATGCATAAAAGTATGAAACTTGAAGGGGACCCATCAAATATTAAGCTATTTATAAAGGAGGGGACTATCAAATATTAATAGGGCAAATGGCACAAAAAGGCATTAAACTTATGGTCTATTTCCAATTAAGGTACTCAACTTTTTTTCTTGCACATAAAGGCGGCCAACTTTTTTTTCTAGCCGATTTGGGTTTTTTCTCACTTCTCGTTAACACACTAACCCCCATTTCGTTATATCCTTAAATTAGTGTTAATTAAAACTGAATGGCCTAAAATTGACAATTAGCGAAAAAGCAATATACATAACTGTTAATGGCTGAGCGATGTCTATGAAATAAATGGACAGATTATATCATATCAAACCTTTGAAAACACATGTTCGATATACCAAGAATTTTTATTGGAGGACATCAATGGACAGATTATATCATATCAAACCTTTGAAAACACATGTTCGATATACCAAGAATTTTTATTGGAATACATGATGTTGTCTGTGTTAATAAAATCTTTCAAGGAACGTAACAAAAATGGTTTCATCCACTTGTTGGCCTAACAAAAACACATTAAAATTTGAAAATGGTGTTTGCATAATGTTTCATCGTCTTTAGTTTCACTGCCGCCGCCACCGCAACTAAAAAACTTTATTTGTTGCAGCAATGAATCAATTGTTACATATTTATGCTTATGCTTATATAAACAGATTATATCATATCAAATCTTTGAAAACACATGTTCGATATCCCAATTACATTAACAGTTATGTATAGTGTTTTTTTGATTAATTGTCAATTTGAGCCTTTCATTTTTAATTAACATTAATTTTGAGATATAACGAAGTGGGGGTTAGTGTGTTAACGGGAAGTGAGAAAAAACCTAAATTGGCTAGAAAAAAAGTTGGCCGCCTTTATGTGCAAAAAAAAGTTGAATACCTTGATTGAAAATAGACCCTATGTTTAGTGCCTTTTTATGTCATTTGCCCATATTAATATTGTCTAAACAATTTGCTCGGTCGCATAGCAGCCCAAACAATTGACACAGTTGAGTGGGTTTGGTCGATAACAATGCCAAGTAATGGGGCGTTGAGTCGAGTCTTGCCGAGACCGACCAAATGAAAAGGTTGAAGTACGCTTAGTCTAATAAGCAGAAATACATCATTCAACTTTAAGAAATATAAACGAACTGACATTTTTAACTGGGTGTGTTTAGTGTCTTGTACTCTTGTTACAAACTAATCATCATTATCAGATGTCAACAAAGCAATTAACAATACACTAAAAACAAAAATGTCAATTCTAGCCAGTAATTTATTTTATAACCATATCATTAACTCCAATTATTGATATATGTTTTTATATCGAGGTGATTTGTGTACCATGTTGTTTTTGTCGTACACCACTAAATTACACTGGTAATGCACACAGTACAAACCGATGATGCATGATTAGTGATGTATGACAAAAAAAACTTGGTGCACAAATCACCTCCCACCAATAATTTGGCATTGCAGTTGTGGCTTGGAAGATGCTGTATTTGATTTGTAGTATTGTCAAATAAATTGGAATGGTCAGAGTTCTTAGCTTTAGTTGTATCAGATATCCCCTGTTTGTATTGGTTCAGTTTCAGTATGCAGAGTTTATTAGGATTGCTATTTCTTTGTAATCTTTTGTTCAAATGTTGATTTTTTTTAACAGCAGATTCATTAAAATACTAGCAAGGAGCTAGGAAGAAATTACAAGGAAATTAACATCGGGTTTTTCAACCAATCTAACCGACTAAAATTAAGCTTGCTTCTAGATCTGCACCAAGTAAAAGAGAAAGCTACAATATCGTCGAATAAAAGAGCTTTCGTCGGAATATTAGGACCAAAGATAGACTTGTTGTGGAAATTCCAAGCCAACCACCATGTAACATAAAAAACGCCTTCCAATAGCATCTTTAACTTGGACGAGAGACGAAGATTAGAGAACCACTCCCACCATTCTTCGAAAGAGGAAAACTCCGGCATGCTAACATCCCACCATTTAGCTATACTAGTGTACAAACCTTTCATCATGGAACAACTAAAGAAAAGATGATCTGTAGATTCAACCGCAAGGTTACAAGAAGGACATAAAATAGAATGAAGCTCCAACCCTCTACAAGACAAGTTGAGGCGCGAAGGGAGATTATTAAGCTTGACTCTCCAAGATAAAATGTTTACCTTAATCAGGACATACTTACACCATTGAGTTTTAGAGCCAACCGTTCCAAGAATTTTATCATCAATGAAGTTTTTAACCGAAGAGACTGAAAACTCTCCGTCTCTTGAAATCAACCACGTCCATCTATCGATCATGTTAGGAAGAATAAGACCCTCCAAAAGAGAAAGCAACAAAGCCATTTGAACTTGCTCAACACCCCCTCTAACATTTCGTTTGAAAGAAGAATCCAAAGAAGGCTGTGCCATTTTATCCGCCACACTAATATTTTTGACCGTTTCAAGAGCATACAATCTAGGAAATATAACTTCTTGAAACAAGAATCCTATTCCACCCTTTGCTCAAAGCTTTCCCAGAACATGGTGTCTGGATCCCCCATTCCATTGCCTACTTTTTTCTTAATATAACCTAGAAGATCGACACCCTTATTGTAAAGAGTGGGAAGAGTACGAATAATATCCGACCAATTAGAGGGAAATTTAGCATTAGTTGGGCAGCCGAGATTACCCTCCTCGCCATGCAACGCTTTAATAACCCTAGACCAAATAGAATTACCTTGAGTACGAAATCGCCAAACCCACTTGAAAATGAGCGCACGATTAAGAGCATAGAAGCTCGAGACTCCAAGTCCTCCCTTCTCCTTGGAAGCCAAAACGTTATCCCATTTAACAAGCATCATCTTTCGAACAGAATGTTCCACACCATTAAAAAAGTGACTACGAATAGCTTCGAGTTTATTGATCACCTGGACCGGAGCTTTGAACAGTGACATATAGTATATTGGGGTCGATCCTAGAACCGATTTAAGTAAGGTTAGCCTACCACCAACAGAGAGAACCTTCATCTTCCACTTGGAAAGACGACTGAGAACTTTATTTATGACGACATCCCAAGATGCGATCCGTGACATATGACCACCCACATTAACACCCAGATACGAAAAAGGAAGAGAAAGTGTCATACAACCGATGTTGTTAGCCGCAGAATTAACCAAGGAGTTCTCAACGGCTACACCCATAAGCTTACTTTTGTGAAGGTTAATGCGTAAACCTGAAGCACGAAAAAAACACTCCAATACTCGAATGATAGTAGTAATATTCGAAGTGCACCATTGACCTATAAAGATCACGTCATCTGCATAGAATAAATGAGATAACTGCAAGGAATTATCTAAAACAACTCCTTTGAAGAGACCCGCATTCACAACATTTTGAAAAGATAAATGTAGGCTTTCCATGACAAGAATGAAAAGGAAAGGCGAAAGTGGATCACTCTGCTTAAGACCTTTGAAAAATTGGAATTACGAAGTCTGGCTACCATTAACAAGGACCGAACCCTTTGAAGAATTTAAGCAACTGATAATTCAATCACACCAACGAGATCCAAAGCCAAATTTCTTCAAGACATCTTCCAAAAAATCCCAACGAACAGAATCAAAAGCCTTCTCAAAATCAACCTTAAAAATCATAGTTTTCTTCTTCTTCGCTTTACACCAATGAATTAATTCATTCAAGATAAAAGGGCCGTCAAGAATTTGGCGATTAGCAATAAAGGCGGATTGAACATCATTCACAAGATCACCAATAACGATCACTAAACGATTAGCAAGAAGTTTAGTGATGATTTTGTAAAGGCTACCAATAAGACTAATCGGTCTAAAATCTTTAACCAACTTAGCACCTTGAGTTTTCGGAATCAAAGCAATGAAAGAAGAGTTACCTCCTTTGTGACAAAAACCATTATTATAAAAATGGTTCACTGCTTCCACAACATCGTCTTCAATTAAGCTCCAATATCTACGGTAAAAACCAAAAGTGAAACCGTCAGGACCTGGCGATTTATCTAACCCACAATCCCAAACGGCTCCTTTAATTTCCTCCTTAGAAAAATGTCTTTCTAGGTCTAAGGCTTGGTCCAAAGACAATCTGTTAGGAAACTTCATATCCATTAAAAGACGGCTAGCACATGGAGCCTCGAATTTGTTTTGAAAATGAGAAAGAAAATCCTTTTTAACGGCGGCCGGATCTTCAATCCAATCCCCCATCAACTATAATACCACGAATAGCAAGATTATTCCGATGTTTGTTGATGATGCAATGAAAAAAAATTGAGTTTTCATCGCCTTCAATTGACCATTTTACTTTTGCCTTTGGAGCCAATACAATCGACTCCATATTCTCCAAAGAAGAAAGCTTATTCATAGTATCCAAACGATCTTCTAAAATAGCTGAAGACACCTTTCCTTTATCGGTAGAGGAATCAATGTTGGAAAGCTTGTTCTTCAATTCTTTTTTAAGATCAGTAGCACTATCTTTTTTACCTTTCACCCACACACGAATATGCCCTTTAAGAATCTTAAGCTTTTTAGCCATCTTAAACATAGCATTAGGCTCAATAATTTTAATGTTACTCCAAGTATCCGAGACGAATGTGTCAAAACCATCTAGATCAAACCAATTGTGGAAGAAACGAAAGGTGTAGGACCATAGTCTATGTTTAACTCGCGTAATAAAATAGGCCTATGATCAGAAAGGTAACGGTCCAAAGTGAGGGAAGAGAGATTGGGTCACGATCTCTGTAAATCTTCGGAAACAAGAAAATGATCAAGCCTACTCATTTTGGTAGCAGACTTATGCGACCATGTAAAAGAGAAACCACCAGAAGGAACTTTCACTAAACCACTGTCAACAATGAATGAATTAAAAGCTGCAGCCCCAAGAGTATTGAAAATAGAACCATACTTTTCTTCTTCCAAACGAACTTCATTAAAGTCTCCCATAACTAACACGCCTCCTTTCCATCTACTAATCAAGAGATTCAAATATTGCCAAAGCCTCTTTTTTTCGGACTAAACTCTTGTGGAGCGAAATACCGAGATAACAACGAGCAACTTACTTATGTTAGGAAGCCAATTTCCCATGATAGCAATGAAGTAATCTAAAACCGTAGAATTATCCTTATAGAACATGTTGGAATCCCAGACACATAAAATGCCACCTGAGTTACCCACCGAAGGGCTAACCACGTAATAAAAATTAATGTTTCCCCAACAAGCTTTGATATTAAAAAGATCAACCTGCTCCATTTTCGTTTCTTGCAAAGTTAGAAAATTAACTTTGTTATTATAACATAACTCCTTTACCCAATCTTTTTTGGCCTTTTGGGCAAGACCTTGAATATTAAGAGACATGAAATTCATTTAAAGAACTCGCAAGCTCCTTGACTGTTCACAATTTCTTCAAAATCCTTCATACATCCTTCCATCTTATATCCCATCGTTTGCCCCACTTTAATAAAATCTTCAATAACTTGGAGTATGGAGCCTCCTGTCTTAGGAACGTTAACACTTTGAAAATGTCCCGAGCAACCTGAAACATTGACATCTTCCTTAAAACTGGCCTTAGAACCTGGTTCCTTGTCAAGGGACACGTTTGCCTATTTTTTATGATCCAAGTTAGAGTTAACTTATGACCTATCACAAGGAGTGAATCGTGGAGGGTATTGAAGATCACCATCTGAATGTTCTACAGATTTTGCGGGTTTCTCCTTATTAAACATATCATAAATGTTAAACGGATCCTCTGATTTTTCTTCTTCTCGAATCTCCTTGTGAACTTCATTAGAAACATGTAAGATATTCCCAGCATGTTCTGGCGTATCAAACACAGTCTCTGGGATTTCTTCCATATCATTATTCTTATCTGAAAACTCATCCTTTAGAATGCTAACATTTTGACTATCAACTAATTCTTCATCTGAATCTGAAGCATCCTCATTCGAATCATTAAAAGATGGAGCCCATCCTGTTAACTCTTTAACGCGTATCAAGAACACCTTCCCTTTAACAATGATCTTTATAGAATCAAAGATGATGTCTTGGTTAGAAGTTTTAATGCACAAATGTTTCTTGTGAAAGTGAGGAGAATTCTCGTCTTCATCGTATAACAATAAACCCCAAATGGAAGCAATTCTAGTAAAAGTATTATTTGACCAAGCACAGAGTGGAACACCTTCTATATCTATCCAAACAACCTTTTCGTCGACATTAAATGAATTTGAAGCTTGTTGAATCTTCGAAAACCAAGAGTTAACACCAACATGCAACATAAAATTATCCTTAGAAGTTTTCGAAGAGAATTGAAGAATAACCCAAAGCCCTCCCATATATCGAATGATGATATCAGGAAAGCCTTCTTCCACAAGAATCTTATTTAAATTTGGTAAGGAACCAAATTCCTTCAATTTGCCAACCAAAGAAAGAGTATGATCAGTTTCATGAGCGCATGAATCATCAAGAACCAAAGCAGGCTTCAAAGCCTTCGCATCAGACAGTGAGGGAATACCCACTTTAGCAGCCTGAATGTAAGAACTAGATGGCCCAGAACCAACCTTTTTAAAAGAAGCATCTGAAACAGGCTTAACATTGGCATTAGAATTGAAAGAGTGACTACCCTTGTTCAACATCGGCCTATTGAATCTAGCGATGTTAACATGAAGTTTGAATTTACCAATCCAAATAGTGCATAAATTGTTAACCAAACGCTCGACATCCAAAATCTTGATAAAACGAACGAAGCCGAATCTTTTACCCAATTTAGATCTCCTGTTAGGAATGAAAACGTCAATGACATTCCCGTATTGTTTACAAAGCCTCCATAACTCCTTCGTTGTAGTCTGCTCAGGGAAATTAGTGACGAAGAAGGAAGTGGAGATGTTGAGGACATCATCTACTTTAGAACGTCTGTCACCCATGAAGAAGAAGAAAGAAAAGCAAAACCCTAAAAGGCGAAAATAAAACCCTAAAACCAAAAATCGAAACCCTAACCTTAAGACCACGTCGAACTTGATAAAGGATGATTAGAGAACAAATCAAAGATTAATCCTCGAAATCCAACGTTATTAAATGAATGGTGATCAACAGGATCCAGGGATACGATCAAACGAAGCGTAACCCTAAACCTAAAACCACGTCGAATCTAATAAAGGAGGATAAGAGGACAAAATCAGAGATAGTACCTCAATAATCAAACGTTATGAAGTGAATGGTGATCAAACACGAAGAATTAACGATCGAGGAGTTAGGTTTAGAAAAATCGCCACCGCCATTATCAACGAAGAGAGGGTTTTTTGAAAAAGTTGTTTGTGATGATAGTGGAATCATAAGTTCACGACAGACTAAAAATGGTCGAACAATGGTTGAGAAAGAAAATTGATATGACAACAATGGCGGATAATGGTTGTAGAACTCTCTCGACAATTATATTATTCTCTCTCTTTTTTTTTTGCAAAAAAAATAAATAAATAATAACTCCAATTATTGATGTGTTGTAGATACATACAAGATTTTAGCCTCGTGATTATGTGATCATGAAGATTTAGCTAAATCTTACTTTGAGAAATCTTTTGTTTTACAAAAGGTGAACGAATAGGTGAATAAAGTCAATAAACCACCTTTCTAAAATTAAATCCAACAAGTCAAAGTACACACAGAGTACCAGCTGCGCGTTTGCGTGCCTGCGCGTTGCTGCGGGGCGGGTTATTTTTTATCTATGTGCTCGGGAATAATAAACCGCGTGTTGCGGCGGGGCTAATTTTTTTTTACTTAGCGTAGGAGGTTTATTTTTTTTGCCGTTTATTTTAAAATTATTAAGTACGCACGTTGCTGCATGGCGTTATTTTTTATTTATTTTTTGCGGGCTTATTTTTCGGTCTATGTTTAATAGTTTGTTTTTTTATATGGGCTTATTTATTGGGCCTCATGGCGCGGGTATTTTTTTATCTGAATAAATCAGTACTTTTGTAAAAAAAATACTATGTTGTGCGGAGCAATTTTTTATATTATTTTGTGTGGGATTATTTTTTTGTTCTCATGTTTAATAGTTTGTTTTTTTATATGGGCTTATGTGTTGGGCCTCATGTAGCGTATATTTTTTTATCTGAATAAATCAGTACTTTTGTAATTTTTTATTTTATTTTGTGCCGAGTATATTTTTTTTTGTATTGCGTATTTGTAAAAAAAAAATTTGAGCCGGCCCAAACTGGGAGCCCAATGGGCCGGGCATTGTAGCGTGCACTGTAGCAGGCAACAGTGCAACGACGTCGTAATACTTTTCTATTGAGTATATAGATAATGCATACTTGTATTTTTCAACATAAACTTTTGAAAATAATTTGTGGAAAACAAACTTGAGATTGGATTCAAGTTAATTCAATACAGATTTATCGACATGTTTACTGTTGGAACATGTCCATATCATAAATAAATATACGGCCGGAAATATGTGAACCTATGAGGGCATACACGTATACACAGATGATACGTTATTAATGTAATTAATATATTTATCGTATATTAATTATATTAATATGTTTCACGAAATATTTAAAACGGTCCTTAATTATAACGTTAGATGTTATAACTATTTAATAGATATTAACAAGTGAATGACTTGTTAGCACGAAAACCAAAACCCGTGGGGCTTGGATTGAGGCCGGTCGAACTAGAGAAAAAAAGGAGGGGGTCCGAGTGTCGTTTATAACAAACTAGATGAGGTGTTGTATTGTAACTTGGAGACCAAGTTATTTGACTATATAATGACCCCCAGGGGATCATTATATGTGACGACATGTATATATCTCAAAATCATACGATTAAAGATATATCCTTAAAAACTCATTCGACTTAACTCCTCTACCGATAAACCTACGAATGTTATTATTACCATGCATGACTATGGCGATCATTGTATACTGATTACTATATGCATGGTAAAACCATGATGCTAATATAACGTATGCATGAATTACGATGCATACTGATTGGCTATTTAATTCTTTAGTGGGATCCGATCGTGTATTATCAAGAACATCGTGTTTCGTTGTAGTGTGAGCATACCATAGAGGTTATCTACTTTGGTAACTTGTTTAGGTTTTGTGTACTTCAAAAGAACACATACGCGTGTTTATAACTTTCGTTGTTCGTTTGCAATTAGCTAAAAGGTACGCAAATCCTATTTATGTTTATGTTAATTATATGCATTATATGAGATCTATATCCGATGCGTAACTAGTGTAATATTACTTGTCTAATATGTTAAATTCCAACAGCAAGTACTTGTGGAACTATAATTTTCATCATTCTGGCTTCAATCATATAGCTTTAATCATCCAGTATAAGGGGGATACTTGGTCTGTAGACCATATCACTTATTTGATTTTTTGGAAATTCTCACCTATCGTTTCCTTTTTATTGCTAAAGTTATTCTTTGTGCAATAGATCAACACTTTGTTTGCACTTTTTGTTTACATAGTGACCAAATTTCTTCCTTGTTATATATGTGATAAGTTTGTATATGATTATTTAGTTTTACATACTACTATACCAAAACATGTCAATGATTGCAATCCTACTATCATAAAGTAAAAACATTTATATGTTTTGTTTCATTCTTCCATGCTACTTTCTTATTTCTAACCATATTAGCTAAAGAGAGACAATTATAACTATACTATCTAACACAAAATTTAGTCTAATACAATCTATTTGTTTTTTCTTTACATACAGGGGACTTCTATAAGCCCGTCATGGTTGGTGAAATATTACTATTAGAAACAAGATGTCATTCCTCTAGGCTAGGAGCATGGAATGTCTATCATCCAAAGTCAATGCTGTTACGCAATTTCCAAGAAATATGATATATCTAAACACAATTGAATTACTTCTTGAGTGTTCGTCTTCTTTAATGTTAGAATATTCTTGTCTTGTTGGACGACCCACCAGAGGAGAAGACGAACACCTCCAACAAGACAAGACTATTCTAACATTAAAGAAGATGAACACTCAAGAAGTAATTCAATTGTGTTTAGATATATCATATTTCTTGGAAAATGCGTACAAGCATGGACTTTGGACGATAGACATTCCATGCTCCTAGCCTAGAGGAATGACATCTTGTTTCTAATAGTAATATTTCACCAACCATTGCGGGCTTATAGAAGTTCGCCTGTATGTAAAGAAAAAACAAATAGATTGTATTAGACTAAATCTTGTGTTAGATAGTATGGTTATAATTGCCTTTCTTTGGCCAATATGGTTTGAAATAAGAAAGTAGCATGGAAGAATGAAACAAAACATATAAATGTTTTTACTTCATGGTAGTAGGATTGCGATCATTGACATGTTTTGGTACAGTAGTATGTAAAACTAAATAATCATATACAAATTTATCACATATATAACAACTAGAAAGGGAAAGAAGAAACTTGGTCACTATGTAAACAAAGAGTGCAAAAAAGTGTTAATCTATTGCACAAAGAATAACTTTAGCAAAAAAAGGAAACGATACGTGTGAATTTCCAAAAAATCAATAAGTGATATGGTCTACTCGATAAATCACAGACCAAGAATCCCCCTTATACTAGATGATTGTAGCTATATGATTGAAGCCAGAATGCTAAAAATTATTACTTGATTAGGCATTCAAAAGTCTAAATTACATATCTTGAAGGAAATCCATGAACATAGGATCCGTCCATGGGCACCCTAAGGGAGCGTTCTCGCCTGCAACCCATCCTAAATGAACATAGTTTGGCTCTATAACATCAATATTGAAAAACATATGAGCGCTCTTTTTATTAGAGGTGGCAAGATGGGTAGGTTGGATTACAGTTCAACTTAAGTTTGGGTTGAAATGTGTAAATTTTGTAAAGGTGAAACGGTAACTACAAACACTTTTAGGTAATATAGTACAGGTCAACTCGTACCTGTGAATATAATCAAACTTCCTGGGAAAAACCAACTGGTCGAACCCGCTAGCGCCTTTAACTGATCCTGATCATCTAGGGCATCTAATACAAGCAGGATCGGCTTCGATGACATGATTTTCTTTATCACCATAATCCCTTGACCAACATTTGATATCTTTAGCTCTCTTATTTTCATGATGTCATCAATAAGCTGCATTCGGACTTGAGTTAGGTCTTGATCTTTTGGGACATCTTCATAGAAGCAACCTCCCTCAAAGTAAATATACATCAAGTTATAATAATCTTTGGCAAGGGTCGTCTTTCCTATTCCGTTTATACCACACTAGCTTCGTAGCCCGCCCGAATGGGCGGGATAGCTTCAAAATATTACTTGACGAATTATGAGTGTACGTACATAAATAATGAATAACGACAAATATTTTAAACACAATAATTGGGGAAAAATGAAAGTCTCCACGTAATTTATGTAAAAAGAACAATGGAAAATGTTAAAAAAAAGTGGATGATCATTATTCATACACAAGTGCGAAATAAATCTTCTTTCTACACGAAATTTGTTGCGGAGTTTGTGTATCTATCGTCTTTGTCACGACAAAGAACATTCAATATTTTTGTAGACGACATTTGTTGCGGAGTTTGTGTATTCGTCGTCTTCACTCTTGAAACACCCACATAAAATTTTCCGTGTGAGAATACCGACATTTGTACCTAACTTGCGACAATGTTTGAGAGCCAAATATATACAGAGTTTTCAATAGACATGGAGTAAACTTTGAGTACCAATGACATCTATGCTGTAGTAGCACCTTTTTCGAAGATTTCAAACACTTTTTGCCAAGAAGAACCTAAACTTTGTTAGTTTGTATGTTTTTAGTGCCTCATCGGAGCCACATTGAATCTAAATTAGCTTTTCATATTATCTTGTATCCTGCTCTAACATGTGTTGGTACCTTTTCAATGTATTATATCATGTTTTAAAAAAATGATATATGCTTTGTTTAGTTCTAAGGTTACTTGATTTGTTTTCGTAATTACAACACCCATGAAATAAATAAAAATATATAAACAACAAAAGACGAATACGAATACAAATTTCTAATCAAATGAACACATCTAGATGAATAACTGATGCGGGTCTTGCGAACTCGCAAAGAGTTTTAAAATCCCTTAGGCATAGTACCTAACCGTTGTAGTGTAGTAAGGTAAGACTCGGGGGTTATTATCGTTCTCTAAGGGAATAGCATGTGAAGGCTCAAACTAAATCTAACAGAGATCTAAGGGTTGAAAGAAGTCTCTTTTTGTATTTTTATATTTTATAGAAAGCAGATAAAATCCAGGTTTTAAAGGTGGTTTTTTAACTAATTAAACTAATAATTAAATATAAACTAATTTGGTGAACTCTTATATGGTAAACGAACGTATTTACTTAATCATGCACTACTCCTTAGTTTGCTTCTCCTAATTCTATTGCTTTGTCACACTTGTGATGATCTGTGTAAGTATTTCCCAAGTCATGAACGGATTACACGAATCCGCCGTCTATGCAATATTTCGTTAAGGCAACGCATAGGTAAGGTAGTATGAAGACTATTAAAAGGCCCCTACGAGTACATTACATGCATTAAAACACTTAAGAGGAATCAGCCATATTAGGGGTAAGGTATTATGAAGACTGTTACCGATGATATCCTTTCTACACACTCGCGTTTCCCTAGACGTCTATGCTAATGTAATATTTTATAGCTAGTTTTTTAGAGCCTAATGCGCACATCCATCACAAGAAGCAATATTAAAAGAATCTCCAACCTAAGTTTCATGCAATCATAAGTAAATACTAATGGATTTAGCCTAGCATATTAAAAGGAAGCGAAGAACAAGAATCAATCACACAACACATAGACATATTGAATGATAAAAGATAGAAGACTTTACTTCATTAAAACATAGGTTGAAGGCTGATACAATAGGGTTTTGATACCATAAAAACGCCCTAAAAGTGGCTACACTCGACTTAAAATAATTAGGGATCGTCTCCCAAAAGTTGCACACTAACCCTAAAAACAAGTTTGTATATATAAGAAAATAGGCTACGACGGCGTCGCAAGTTTTCTGACGTCGTCACTTCGCCGAATCTTCTAGGGTTTCTTTTAAGGCGGTTACGTTCTGAAGCCGTCATATTTTTTCTTACGCCATCTCTTATATGATCTGACGGCATCGCTAGGAAATTGCGACGCCGTCTCCAGACTCTGTGAGCAATTCTTGAAATCACTTCGTTGTAAAGCTGAAATCTTGTCCTGCTTCTTCCCCAAATGAGTCCATGTTACGTGCATATCCTCCAAGAGCTTCCAAAATACTAAAAACACAAAAGAAATTATTAAGCATGTATTTAAGGCATATTTGCATGATTTAAGGGGTTAAATGACCCCGAAAAAGTGTATAAAATGACACCTCATTAAATGTCCCTACACTTGGGATTTGCTTGTCCTCAAGCAAATGGACTTTTCTACCTAGACAATAGCAATATCGGGGGCATTTAACTTTCTTTTTAAAGATAGCTTACAACACAACTAATTAGACTTCGTTATT
>BQNB010032746.1:8568-52909 GCA_026074375.1 Tanacetum coccineum | reverse complement strand
TGCAGAATCAGCCATTGCCTCCTTAATGTTCTTCGGTTCAACAATACTCATTGTGAGCACGAACATACACATTTCAGGATCTGTGGCAAGCTGTCATCTTGTTTGATATGGCATGGTTGGATTTCCATGAACTTGTTCTAATGGATGATCTCTGGTCCATCGGTAATCATGACTTTGTGGTTGAAATGAATGCACATTGGTATTATCAATGTTGCGTGAGGAAGGCTCACCAATTTCTTGTACCTGTGTACAAAAAGGATTGATAAATTCAGCTTCTTGAAATGATGCATTCGGTGCTTGATCATTGTTGTTTTCCTCAGCTTGATCGTGTGTTGGATTGTAATATTCTTCAAGTAAAGGACTGAAGAGAAATTCTAACCCTTGATGTGACGAATCTGTCTTTTCTACTGAAGGAACAACATTTTGTCTTGGGGGCAAGGCGTCAGATTTGTAAGAACCCGTCTAACACTTCATATGCCGAACCACACGGATCGAATCAAGAAAATAAGAAAGAGAGATGATGGTGTAGAGAGAGAAAGAAGAGAGAGAGATGAGAGAAAAAAGATGTATTAGAAAAAAAAGATATTTGTGAGATTAGATTGATAGATATTTTCTAAGTAAAATATCTATATATATACCCCTACACATTTAATGTGACGCGCGGGATATTTAACTAGGACTCGGGCTCTTTTCTTTCATCTATCCAGATCTTTTCCCCATCTTCTAGTTATGTAGCAAAGTGCACCAAAGATGTGAAAGATGTTTTATTGAAGGTTTCTGTATTTATGATGTGATATGCCGTCGTTCCATGAGTGGATATGATGGATTGATCTGTGCTGGTATAGCATGCGGTTGCAACTTGCTTCAGCCCAAAATGATAATGGAAGCTTCAGAAGCTGAAAAGCATCGGTTCGAGCAGCCTCAACCAGAGTACGGTTCCGTCGTTCGACAACCGACCGTTATGTTCAGGTGTTTAGAGGAGTGGGAAGTTTGATGTCAATGCATTCTTCTTTGAAATAGGATGGAGTGTTATGTTCAGAATCCGTGCCTTGTCAGTCACGGACAGTAATCTCTTGAGCTTGAAGGATTGCGATTTGAATATCGTGAGAAAGTCTTTGGAGAACTTCTGGTTGTTTCGTCCTTGGATGTAGAAAAAGAGGTCCAAGTGTATCTTGAATAGTATCACAATCACCTGAATAACTTCTTCCCTTTATGCTTGCAAACTCCGCATTGGACCCACACATGTCCTTGTGTTTAAGCAAATTTTAGGCCTTCCTTTGGAAATAGGAATGCTTTGTCTTGAATGAACTTCTTTTTTGCTTTCTTCCATTTCACCAGACGAAAATGTTGATCCTTGACATAATTCAACTTAGGTAAGCCTGTCACAACGTCTTTCTTTGAGAGTAAAGGTGATTGTAATCGAGAGTTAAGATGAGAATGCCTTCTGACTGCCATAACCATGCTTGAGTTGGTAAGCTTTAGCCAATGAAACAGATTGAAGTTGATGTAGTTGTTTCTTGAAGAGTATTGTGTAAGATCAGCTTTCCACGAATCTACCTGTTTAGTTAAAATCGTTTCCTTGAAGTGTACTCTCACAAAACAAGTAGATTTCCTGAAAGCAACCTCCCAATCGCATCACAGAATTGACCAACGAGAAAAGATGTGGATGAGGCCTTCGACGTAATAACCCGTTTGATCGTAGCATTCCCTTGAATCAGATCTCCAATAAACCTAAGATTGGAGCAAAACTGATCATTTCCAAAAAGAACAGTACCAGAAATTTCTCCACAAAATTACACAACAACTTGAGATTGCCCGTCATGTGCTTTGTGAATCCAGAGTCAACAATGAATAGGGATGATTACAATCTGCAGAGAATAGAGGACGATGGCACATTGGACAATTGGATCCTAAGAATTTGATATCTCTCAAGACATTAGTATCATAGAGACAATGTTATAGTAGGATAATACTTGGTGATTCATTAGCTTTCCTAATTTTGGCATCCATATCTGTTTTGGTCTTAAGTGGCTTTTGTGTCCATGTATAAACTTGTTGGACATCTCTTAGTATCCACCATTTCCTTCCTGATATTGTATTCTCATACAACATCCTTATAGTAACTCTTGGATTTTGAATGTTGTATCTGATGCAACTGTTTTCTTATGGCGTGTGTTGCAACAGATTTGTTTGCCATCCGAAGAGGCCTCATTATGAAACTCTCTAGTAATATAGTACTTTGATAACCACATAATATTCTATATAGCTCAATGATCCACTCTGACTACACCTTAAAATATATATATAATATAATAAAATATCAAATATATAGTAAGAATAGTCTAAAAGCAGAGTCAATGATACCGAGAAGTAGTATAGAATGTTCCCGGGTCGTAAATCCCCAACGAGGCTGGAATGGTAAATCGATACGATCGAAGATTTGAGTTTGAAGGAAGGAATGAGTTTGGGAAGTTGAAAAAGTCAAATTAAACAATAACGGACTAAAACGTTTAAGAAAAACCTAAAAATTATGGAATTAAACTAGAAAACGAAAGCCCGAATCCCGGACAAAAGGGGGAAAACCTAAAATCTTTAAAAATAACCCTACGGAAAATTTTTCACTTCTAAACTACTCTACGGGTCAAATAACGAAGAATGAAAAAGACTAGACCGAAAACGGAGTTCGTTTGACCCAAAAACGAGTCAAAACAAAATCCCGCACCCGGACCGTGCTTTAAAAAATAAAAAGTTGTAAAAATGATCCTACGAAAAATTTTATATTTTTCCTACAAACTAGATGATAAAAGAAAATTTTCTAAAAAAGCAAAATATTTTTTTGATAATTTTTGTATTTTTTATGAATTAAATAAACTTTTAACTAAATTAAATTATAAAAAATATTAAACGTTTACAAAAAATTCCTGAAAAATATAAAAAAATACTTTACTATAGAGGTCCACGAAAAAATAAACCAAACCCAACACAGCTTAAGCAATAAGCCCCGAAAATAAGCTAAACAGCTTATTAGCTTATTTGGGGAAAACCCCCTTAAATATGTTTGCCCTTGGGTCTATAACGAAAAAGACCCAAGGGCGCAGTGGTTAAGTGTGTGTGGGATAAAGGGGATGTATTGCTTGGTCCCGGGTTCGAGTCTTGCTCACCCGGACCAAGTATCTTCCCCTTTTATTTTTTTTTTTTAAAACTCTAGGGTAGAAAGTGTACAA
Source organism: Tanacetum coccineum (assembly GCA_026074375.1). Lineage (NCBI taxonomy): Eukaryota > Viridiplantae > Streptophyta > Magnoliopsida > Asterales > Asteraceae > Tanacetum > Tanacetum coccineum. Next base: position 49,685 of record BQNB010032746.1, on the reverse strand, counting down.
ATTCTTTAAACTAAAGGTAGGCGTGGTTAACTTTATTAAATTTACACTGTTGTGAAAACTGGTTAACCTCACTATGAAAAAGAGTACAAAAAACCTTACGACATGGCTTATTTTTTAGCTTATTAAAAAGTGATTTTTAGCAAAAACTCAAAACATGAAAGTTAAAGAACAGCTTATAATTAACAACTTTAACAAAGACACTTTTGACTTTGGTCAAAAGAATAAGCTATAAAATAAGCCTAAAGTTGACAGCAACTTATAAAGCTTTAAAACTCAAAATGTTAAGTCTTTTTTGGACTTAAGGTCAAATTAAGCTAAGAGTTAAACTAACATAAGCTAAGGGATCTATGTTAACTTAAATGAGCTAAAAAGGACAGGAAAAGCTACACTAAATAAGCTGTAAAAGCCAACATGAAAAATAAGCAATCCTATACTAATCCTAAGCTAAAAACAGTCAAGGGTTGAGTTTGGGCTTAAAAATAAGCAACCAAATAAGCTCTTCAAGGGCTGAAACCTTGAGGGCTTATTTAAGAGCTTATAGACTCTTAAAATAAGCCAATAACTTGGGCTTGGATTAGCTTAAAGGCTGAGAACAATAAGCCTAAAGTTCCCCCTTTGCACCAGGGGAGCTTTAAGGCAAACCTCAAGGGCTTATTTGACAGCTTATTTTAAGCTGTCAAATAAGCTCTAAAAGCACAAATAAGCTCAAACAGATTGAGTGCTATAGCCAAGGGGCTTGTGCACCAATTTTGAGCTTTGGAAAATCACTTTTACTTGCTTATTTTTGACTGAGAAAAAGGTGTTTTGGGCTTATTGAAACTGTGACACAAAGACTTGGTGGTTTTGACTTACCAAAGTCAAAAGGACCAAAGGCTTTTGACAGCCCTTTTTAAACACACAAAACACACCTTTTTGAATACTTAAACTCAAACCACAAGTGCTTAATCAAATAAGCACTTGTGGGTAACTAAAAAACTTCACAGTTTTGAAAAAGGTTCTTATACCTTTGAAAAACAATTTCCAACTAAAAATGTTTAAAAAAAACAGCTTAAAAGTGATTAAAACTTGAGCCATAAATTGACAAGTAACCATAACCCCATGCCAAAACCCTTTTTGACCGTTTTGGTCCATGTGCCAAACACACCTATATTTCAAAACTGTCAAACAAAAAGGGATTAAAATCCATTTTTTAAGCTAAACCTTGGAAAAAACCTTTTATCTACTTCTACTTGATTTTAACCTATTTAAGCTATATATAAAACTAAAAATACTAGCTGATTAAGAAAGAATAAGCTAGTTTTTCTACTAGGTTAATTACACTATTATACAGTTTTAATTAGAAATTAGTCTAATGTAGGACAAAATTATGCAATAAAAAACTTACAACAGCCTAATAATAAGCCTAAACTAATGTCTTAACAAATATTGAAAGCAAATAAGCTAGTGTCTAAAAAAATTAAGCTAATTGGAAATTGAGAGTTGTAACCTTGGATTTTGTTGTCTCAGAAACAAGGCCACTCTTTCTGAGTGAGTGGCCTAAAAAACCTGTCCTAATGGCCCTTGCCTCTATTCCCTGAGCAATAAGCTCAATAAGCTTATATGAGCTTATTTCTCCAAATGCTTCCAAAATGCACTCACTTGAACTTTTATGAGTTGAATTCAAATTAAAACAATATGAAAGAGCTTATAACAAACTTTAAGCTGAATTAGAGCTTATTAGAAGGAATAAGCTCTAATGAGCTTATTGAGAGCTTATTGGGTAAAAAGAACTTATTTTTTCATTAAAATTGAGAATTACAATTGCATAAAAGACATTAACTTGAAAGCACTTCAAACTACAATAAAAACTTAATTAAAGACTGAATTAAAACTTAATAAAAACTGGAATGTTTGCCACAATGGCTTACAAGGCTATTTATAGCCGAAAAATAACTAAGTCTTCTTTTTCTTTCTCTTCTTGTTGTGTTTGTTTGTAGACACACAAACACAGGTGTGTTTGTTTTGTGAGAGGTTTAAAACCCTTAATCTTGGCCCTTCAATCTTTAAAATCAATCCTAGTCGTCGACTTTGGTCTTGGGGGGTGTGGGATTGCCAAGTTGGCACATATGTTGCTGGGAAAGGTAGTGGAGGAGGGGGAAATCGATTATCCATGGTGGTGGTGAATGTTCGTGAGGTAAAAACGGGTATAAACACCCGTGAGTGTGTTTGGGAGGGAAATTCGAGCGGGAAAAGAAGTTATGGGCTGTAACAGAGTGTAAGTTTTATCATTTGGCAAAAATAGCCCCTCTAGGTTACTTGTGTGTTTGCACACATGGTCCTTGTGGTTAAATAACTTTTGGGGACTTGGCAAAACAAGTCCCCAAGAGTTATTTAACTCTTTGCATCCATCGTCCCTTTGGTGTACAAGTTAGGGGGGTTGGCAGAACTGCCCCCCCACTTGTTACTTTGAGAAAATTGCAAAATGGCCCTTCTCTTTTCTTTTCCTCTTTTCTTCTTTTTATATAAGTTTAGGGTTTGGCAATTTCAGCCCCTAAACTTATATTTCTTGAACTTTGGCCCCGGGGTTGACTTGGGTTGACTTTGACTTTGACCAGTTGACTTTTCTGTTGACTTTTTGACTGGATTGACTTTCCGGCTTTGATTTGGCTTTGTCTTTCACAGTCTTTTCCATTCCGAGTCCAGTTTTGTCGTTTTAGCTTTGTTTTTCGTCCTTTTCTTGGTTATCCGTTCCTGCACAATACAATTAGCAAAACAAGCGTATCTTTGGCATTTTAAGTCCGTTTTTGGTTATTTTAGCTTGTTTTTAAAGGTAAAAGGTATGTGTAATTAAGCACATACCAAGCATCTCAAAGGGCTAGAATGTTCATCTCACTCCTATATAAAGAGGCCTCATCACACAGAGCAAGACATGTAGGATTTTAGCTTAAGATTAGAATAATTTAGCTTATTGTAGTTAATTTTAGCTTATTGTCTTAATTTTGATGTATTTTCCTTTTTAAAAGCTATACTCACTTTTGAATTTCAATAAAACTTCTGTTTGGTTATTGTTCAAGTTTTTTTCATGATTTTACTATGGTTTGATTAAGCTCAATTTTAATCAAATAAGCTTTAATAAGCTCTTAATAACTACTTAAGCTAGCTTATACTCTGTTAAGCCTTCAAAATCTTAAACTGAGTTTAGATCTTCAATCAAATCTCTCCCCTAAATTACCTAAGCTTAATGGATGATAAACCAATTCTGGAAGGGTTTATAGACCTCACCAGCTTGTTTAAAACAAGCTGGAGCTTATAGATCAGCTCATTAAGAGCTTATTTATCCCTGTTTAGCTGGGACAAAGGTACACACTCCATTTTTACATTTGTAGCTTTATAACTTGTTTTAGCTTATTTACTGCTTATTGGTGCTTATTGTTACTTATTATTGCTTATTGTTGTTTGCTTAGTCTTATTATTGCTTTAAATTATTTGCTTATAGGTTAAATTCAATTAGCTTATATTTTTGCTTAAAACTGCTTAAAACCCCATAAATATGATTATTATTCTAACTTGTTGATCACTGCTTATTTGTGGATAAACTTGGCTTAATAGGACTTAATATCCTAGATCTTAATCTGATTAAACTTTTTACAACTTATATAAAACTGATTAAAGCCTAATAATGAGTTTCATGCTTGTTAAGGGGTGTTTGGCACAAGCAGTACTAACCAAGGTTAGTACTGTTTGATTGCCTTGTGTCCTTTAAGTTTAGTTTGATAAGCTCAAACTTAGCTTATAAATCAGCTTTTATAAGTTTTTAATGGATAAAATCATTTTTTAAGGTTTAATATATCTAAGTTCAAATCTGTGAGTTTATATGATTGTCATACCAGCTTATTTGATAAGGAATTTGAAAGTAGCTTTTAGTTGTTGATTGTATGCTAGTTTATGGCCTTAATGCAGTAGAATTCAGTTAGATAGTGTATGCAATTGTCTTTAGGATAAAATCAATATATGTCATAGTTCTCAAAGTGTATTTTCAAAGTTTCACCTGCCAGTTTTCTATTGAAAAATTAGATAAATTTAAGCTTGTTTTAAGATTTGAAATTATTGGAATAAGCTCACCAGGTTAAACTTAATCAATTTCAACTTTTGAGTTTTTGCATTAGCTTAATCTAGCTGAAATTTAGGGCTGAAAAAACCAATTAGTCTTTTCTAAAACTTGATAAAAATCCAAAAAGAAATAGTTTAGTTAAACTGTCACTTTTCCATGTCCTTTTTCTAGCTTATTTCTAAAGAAAAATTTCTTAATTTTAGATTTTACGTGTTAATTAATGGTCAAAGTTAATCTGTTTTCAAGTTTTAAGATCTAGCTTATTAGTTAAGTAGTTTAAAAAGTAGCTTAATAGTGCCTCCTTAGGCTGTTTGGATAACAGTTTTTAGAAAAAGCTTAATTGAATTTATGAGCTTATGGCTTATTGGATTCACTTAATTTGGGTTTAGATTTGCTTATTAAGTTGGGATTTAGGTCCTTAGAACTTATTTGGACAAAATTTGAGCTTATAGAAGCTCTTGTGCATATACAGTTTAGGCATTCAAGCTTGTGAGCTCTTTTAAGCATTCTGTCACTTATTTAAGCTTTTTTTGGCTTAATTGGAAGTTTAGAAAAGGTTGGTTTTGCAAAAGTTGTTTTATGTCAGCTTATTTTTAAGTTTCAAAAGAGAAAAAATAAAAAAAAATGTTTTATAAAAAAAAGAGGTCACAGGGGTCGAACCTGTGACCTCCCCTTCACACACCAACACCTTAGCACACACACTTAATAACATCTTCCCTTCGGTCTTTTTCATTTACTACTTTGCCTAATTTATTTGTTATATGCATTTTCAGTTTGTAGTTTATATAGCTTATTTGCTTAATAACTGCTTATATGTTTCAGCTTATTTTCCCGTTTTATTTTTCTTAAGTTCTAGATAGTCTAAAGTACTTTTCCTAATTTTTCCAGAATTTTAATATTTAGTTTTCTATTTTTAATAATTAATTTAGATTAAATATGTTTTTAATTCATAATTAATAAAATAAAAATCAAAAAAATATAATTCTTTTTTCTAAAATTATTTTTAGTCATTTAGGATTTATAAAAAATGAAAAAACATTGTTAGGGTTAAATTTTGATTTATTTGCTTAAATGTCGCGTTTTTAATTTCCCGTTATCGTTTTATGCTTAATTTCTTAAATGCTTTAATTGTTTACTTGTTTTTACTTGCTTTTACATGTTATTTGTATTTTCATTAGTAGTTATAGAAACCAAAATCAAAATTTCTTAAACCATTCAAATCACGCGATCACGAACTTAACCGATTTTCAATTCGCACTTCGTCGGGATACGACTCGGGAAGGTTTTGGATTTTACTTTGGATAAAAGTAATCTTTTCAAATCCTTACGGAATACTTATCTTATACTATTATTGATAATTGGTATTTTAGTTATATATATATATATATATATATATATATACATATATAAATTATATATTATAACATATATATTTTTATATATATTATACATATATATACTACTACATATATATATATATATATATACATATATATATATATATATATACATACATATATATATATACATACATACATATATATATATATATATATATTATGCTATTATATTAAGAATCAGGGACATTTCATCAAGAGTTCCTTAAATCTTTCCCAGGCTAGGAAAAGGCTTTCGTCCGGTTCTTGCTAAAAGTTGTTAATTTCCTCCATTTTCTTTGATGTGCGAGCAGGTGGGCAGTACTTGTTTAGAAAATTCATTTTCAGAGTTTCCCAGTTTGTAATCGAACCTCATGGTTCGTTCCTGAGCCAGCGACTTGCGGCTCCAGTTAAAGACATGGGAAAAGCTCGAAGCATTATTTGATCTTGAGTCACCTCGGGGATATGAAATAAGTCAACGATCTCAAGGACTTTTTCGATGTGTTCGTTTGCGTCTTCATGTTCTGACCCGCTGAAAGTATTCTCGCGAAGTTCCTTGAGAAATTGCCCTTTTAATTCGAAGTGGGTTTTGTCATTAATCTTGGGCCTAGCAACTCCTGACTCATAGTTCCCACGGGTCTTGCTCATGTATTGCTCCATTGTTTCCGTCATAATTTATGTAGTTTCTTCTTCTTCTGAATTTTCTTCAATGTCAGAAAATAAATCGAACTTTGGTAAGATCGACTTCACAAGACCAGGTGTCTTGAAAAGTCTCTTTTTTGATCGGAATACTCTTTCTGGGTTTTCAAAAGGTGTAATTAGTTCCTTAGTGGAACTCCTTGTCATGCATCACCTGAAACAAAGGGTGATAAATTAGTAGGATAGGCTCTTTGAAAAGAATACAGAAAATTAAACACGGAAATCAAATTTAGTTCTGCTACTGTATCAGATGATCAATACGCCGCATTCAATTGATTTGAATACGCCGTATAGGTCTGTTGAAGGTCAGTACGCCGTATTGATGTTACAGAATACGCCATATTGTTTGGAAGAACAGATACGTTGTTTAGACTGTAGAGATCAATACGTTGTTCTGAGTAGAAGGGTTGATATGTCGTATCCAACTGATGGATACGGTGTATCAGTTGATCTATCATAACAGGATACTTAGAAAACAATTAAATAATGCGAGAATTTAAACACACAATTAATCACTCAATTAAATACAAACAGAACTAAATTACACTAATTAAATTATTCTAAGCTAATGGTTAGAAATACTAATAAAATTAAAGGTTAAACTTTTTCACTCCCTGGCAACGGCGCCAAAAACTTGATGTACTGTCGTGTAGGGTCAATTTACTGATTACCAAGTTTTAAATTTATATTTAGCCTACTTATCCTAAAACAACACTTTAACGGGCAGTGTACCCGATCGGGTAGAGTTTCATGGTAAGTAGGGTGTCGAACACTAAGAGCGAGGTCGTTAACTTTATATTCTATCAATATTTTAATTAATCTAATTAAGTTAATTCTAATTACTTGTTAAACCTAGTTCTAATGATAATGAGGGGTTTTCAACCTAAGAGACTGGCACAGGTTTTATGGTGACAATAATCAATTCTAAACACAATAAACATGCAAGAAAACAATCAAAAGATAAAAGAGCGGTACAAGCCAAATGATAGAAAACTGTATTAGCCATATTAAATTCGATTAAATGCTGGTCGGTTTGTTTAGTGCAATGATTTTTTATCTCGAAGCGGCATATCATTCATTAGACTTAGGCGGGACGTCATCCTAAGACCTAGACACGTTGAATTATGTCACAATTAACGTATCCGCATAAATCATCCTTTTAGTTTAATTATAATTTATCTAGGGATTAAAGCAATGGCGATCTTGTTAAACCCTAGCCCATCGAGACTTTACCCACTTACTGTTTGATGGTATTTTATATACTCGTAGTTCACTGTTCAAGTCTTTATCAATTAATTAAGAACATACTAGTTGAAACATTACGGGTCACCTGTCGGTCCAACTAAGCTCATAATTTAAAGACAAAGATAGAATATTATTTGTGATCCTATTGGTCTAGTAATATAAAACACGATATGGAGAGCTATCCCAGTATCTAGTTTACTTGTTAGGCATAACTAGACCTAGTTGAATGATAGGTCGCATATTCAAACACGTAGACAAGTATTATGTGATAAACATAATTAAACTTTCAACGATATATTAAGAAATCGAGTTTAAAACAAACCAAACATTAAATCTTTATTAAGATGGCTAATACCCGAGGGTATTAGCCCATGACCATTGTAATTATACAAACGTGATCAAATAACCAAGGTAAACTAAATGTTTTACCGAACGATACCAAAAATTAAATGATTACAAGAGTATTGGAATTACACGATGTCTTTTATTGAATCGTGATCGATGCTTGACCTTTGGCTGCTCTTCTTCTCTTTAGAAAATCGTTCTTTATGTGTATGGTATAGAGAATATGATTTTTCACACTGAAAACTCGTTTTTGAGTCTTCTATTTATAGTATCTGAAAAAGACTGGATAAGCCGTATTGAATGAAGTCAATACGACGTATAGGGGTGTTTTCCTTGGAGTGTGTGCTAAGTTTATAATCAATTAGATATATCTTCCTAAATTATATTTATTCACCAAATCTCTGAATGTCTATCCAGCTGGATACGGCGTATGAAGGAACTTGGATAAGCCATTCTGGGAAGTGAGAATACGCGTTTACTTGTGAAGTCCAGGCGCTGATATGCTGTATCTTCTTTCCTGGATACGACGTATTGAGTAGAAATAAGCAATCTTCAAATATTATCGCTTAAGCTCTACTAAGTGCGCCTTTTAGCATGTCTTCACAAATTACTCCGTAATTTTTGTAATTTACAACTTTAAGCAATTAAGTAACGATTCTTGCAATAATTATATAAAAGCTGATAATTTATTCAGGATAAATGATGGTATAAATGTAACGTTATTTGATGTCATCAGTAGTCCGTCATTTTCTTTTCCTTTAAAGCTCGAAAACGCTGAGAATTCTTTGTGAAAGCTGAGGACGGCCTTGTAGCATATCTCCTCATATAAAATTTTCTCCCCCTATATGATAGGATAGATTTTGATATCTTCAAAGGTATCAACTCTACTTTCGAATTCAAAATTGACATTCTCAAAAGCTAACTTGATATTCTTTTGCAACTTGATTCTTTAAATGCTTGTATGAAATCTTTATCTTTGAACTTGATCTTTAATGTAGATTTCATTCACATAATGTTGCTGACAAAAGATCCTGAACAGGATGATATTGATTGAGTAATTCTTTCTAGAAGACTTAAACACTTGACTTTATTCTTGAATCTTCATACTATTTTAGCTCCCCCTTAATCACATATCCATCTCTTGAATATTGAAGCATTGATCTTGATTGTGAAGACTTTTTCTTGAATGAATTGTTGTTGAAGACGATGATGATATTGTGGAAGTAATCTCATGCAAATGTTGAACCGGCTATCTTGATTGATCTTTAAGCTTGATGAAGCACTACAGCTTATTCTATACATTTGATGATGTAACCTCAAAACATATCAATAAGAAAATAACAAAATAACTCTCATTCTGTTTTTGCTTTCTCTCTTTTCTTTCAATCCTCACCAACAATATATACATTTTCTCATTCTGTTTTTGCTTTCTCTCATTTATTTTAATCCTCACCAATCATGAAGATAAAACATATCTTCTCGATCAAACTACTTATACAATGATTTCCTTGAAACTTCAATTTTGTTTTGCCCATTATCTTGATTTGTCCTATATCATGGAAGGTGTTGGAAGAAATCATTTTACACACACAACAAAGTGTGTCTTTCTTATTTTTCTCTCCAACCATTCTCTCTCTCTAGTTCATATTGTGTGAAATTATAAGATCCTACAATTGGTATCATGAGCCATGGGGTGGATTCGTGATTGTGTTTGTGGTTTTGTAGCTTTTTCGAACAGCTTATTTCCTGCTTATTTTAGCTTATTTTTTTTCTTTTTTTCTCTTTTGTAGCTTACTTCTACCAAAACTAGAGTTAGTATTTTTTTTTCTTTTTTTTCTTTTGGGGTGTTATCATATATGATAAATATGGGCCTCTATGGATTTCGTTTTGATCAACGTTGGTAGCAGTTTTGTCTTGTGTGTTAAACTTCTTTCGGAATTTGTCTCTTTTTATTTTATTTTATTTTATTTTTTTTATAGGCGCATTTTTTTCTCTTCTTTGTCAAGGCGTGTCTTTTCGTTATAGCTTATTTTAGTGGTTAAAGGGTTCGGCTTATTATTGGTATGGTTAAAGGGTTGTTTTTCTTGCTAACCTTTTTTTTTATCATTGGCGTATTTTGAGTTTATACGTCACAGGCAATATTGGTTGTTTCCATATATCAAACAGTTTTTTTTTTTTCAAGAATATTTGTTTCATTTTCTCTTCTTTATCTCCAGATGTGATTTACAAAAGTCAAACATTGCTTATTTTGAGCTCCATTCTTTCTATCCAAAACTTTAGTAAACTAAAACGAACTAAGTTTTTGTTTCTTATTTGTGTTTTACGAGCTTATTGTCAGTTTTTTTTTTTTCTAACTTATTTGTTGTTCTTCTCGTGGCTTACAAGTTACAAGAAATATTGAAGAAACCTTCTTCGTTGTGGTTTGTGTATAAAGAGAAATTCTTGGCTGCGTTTTGTGTTTCAAGGGGACAAGAGAGTACCAAGTGAAAACGACTCGTGAAAGTGACTTGTGGTTGCGTTTTGTGTAGTGTGGAAGTTCTTGCGTTTTGTGTCTTTCTTACCTTGCGTTTTGTCTAAAGCAAGCTGCGGTTAGTTATATGAACTTGCGTTTTGTCTTGATATACAGGTTGCGTTTTGCCTACTACACTTAAACTTGCGTTTTGCAAGTGATTGAAGACCACTATTGCGTTTTGACTAAATGTGCCCAAATTTTTTAAACCTTGCGTTTTGTACAAAATCTTGTTGCGTTTTGCTATGATTAATGTTGCGTTTTGTCTAGTGCATCTTGCGTTTTGCTCATTGCGGTTTGTCTAGTGCAATCTTGCGGTTTGTCTAACTCATTCGTGCTCATTTCGAGTTGTTTCGGGTTTTTACGGTTTCGAGTGACGTTCAACGACGGGACGTGAGACCTATACCATTGCGATCGTAATCCGTTTTCGATCGACGTGGTATATTTATTTTACACCGACGATCACCGTACGAGTCCGCGAGATCAAAATTATAATCGTAACATTTTTATAAGTTTCAAAAACGAAGAAGATAACTCTTCTATACACACGTGCATGATAATTTTTTTTTAATATAATTTAAAATTTTCAATTTTTCACTTTTAACCTTTTTGTTTTCAAAAGGTTACACTTTTAACCTTAGTTTATCAATAACTTTAACTTTAACCCTTAGATAAATAAACATTTTTATTATTAACCCTTAGTTAATAAATAGTTTACTATTAGTCCTTTCTTATAAAACCATTTCAATTGTAGTCCTTGAGTTTTAATACAATTTAAAGTTTAATCTTTTATTTTACATCATTTTCATTGTTAACCTTAGTTTTTCAACTCTTTTCATTTGTAGTTCTTTATTTTTCAAATTTTATACTTCTTTTATTTTTACTTATTTTAGCCCTTTAGTTTAATCATTTTCACCATTAGACCTTATCTTAAGTTTTTTTTAAACATTTTATTTAAACCTTTCGTCTAATAATAGTTTTCACCGTTAGTCCTTTTAGCTCAACAAATCGTTAACAAAAGTTCCAATACTTCAAATCCGACAACGATTTCACCAACAACAATTAATCATTATTTCACGGTTTCTTCTTGATTTAGTAAAATCCCGTAAAAGATTACTCTTTTATCGGTTTAAGTCATAGACTTGTAAAATCCCGTGAACGTTAATTGATTCATCATAACCACAACAAAATCACTTTATCTACTTAAGATCCTTAATTTCATTTCACACATCGAACTTCAATGGAATCTTTGAATTCAAATTCAAAAGAGAGAGAGATGCAACTGACGCAACGTCTCGTAAAACAAAGGCACTCCCACTGCATGGCATGGTTTGAACAGCTCGAAACACATCTTCGTGATCTCTATCTCAATAGTTCGCCTCATGCTGTTGATGCATTTAAACCGGCATTTCACTCATTCTTCGGTGAAGAGCATCAGACTTTCAGATTGAAGATGTTCCGTAATCTGGATCAGTTAAGGCTACAACTTGAAAAAGAGAATCTTCTTGAGGTTAATCCAAGGACTTGTCTTGATGCACTCCGAACACAATTCAAGGAATTTTTTGCCTCAAAAAGGGTAAATTCATCAGAACATCTAAATCAATGTTGGCAAAAAGATTTCAAAGAATACATGTTCTGCGAACCTGATACTTACAGACGTGATTTACTTGAGAACCTGGATACACTTGAAGCGGTCATTCATAGAGCTGTAATTACATACGGTAAATTACAGCTACAGTCACAAGATGTTCAGATCAATCCGGTTCAAGCAGTGGATGACAGTTTGATTGTATCGAAAAGCAGTTGGATAGAGTCAGAAAACAACAATGCACTCAACACATCAGTGAATGAAACTCAGCTACAACAGCACGAGAGTTTGGTCACTGATGAGATAAACATTGGTGGTTAATTTAAACACAAACGTTTAAAGCATTGGATGTGGGTCGGTTATTAAAGAACGCAGCCAGACTAAGTCAGTAAGCATGATACAAGCAGCAGTTTAAGGGACTTAATCACACATGCTGTGGATGTGATTATCAGAAGTAATATGACCAAGTGCCATTTGCTGAGGTACAATTAACTTCTCAACATAATGTACTTGCTAATGAACAAACTCATACGGAGCAATCTGTACCCATATTATGACATATTGTTGGAAAAGTGTTGATAGCAATACCACTCCTGATTCAACAATAAGTGTTCATAGGGGAGGAGTGATTGACCAGGATGCTGGAACAATATCAAGCAATTAGTCCTTTGTTAAGGGCTGAGTTTCTCAAAAATGTATGATATGGTTGAAAAAGAAAGTTTTTAATGAATTTCAAAAGAGATTTTTTTACAACTTGAAAAACATTGTATTTCACTTGAAATTTCAAATGCAACCAAAAGTCAAGAAAGTTTTCAAAGTAAACAAACCATGTAAAAAAAAACCAAGATGATGCTCCTGAGTTTTGTGAATTTTTTGAGATAAATGATTGAAAGCTCGCGTACAGGCCAAACCACACTAATTTGCAACTCTTAATGAATCAAATAAAAGTGTGAAGGAGCAAGTAATGAAGCCAAGGTTTAAACACGATATTGTGTTTTGGGAAACAATAAACATTGAACTAGAAAGTAGTGTGGCAATTATTGCAGAAAATGAGAAGTTTAAATGAGGAAATTGAGCATTATAAACGACTTACAAAGAACTTTATGCATTTCTATCAAAAAGAAACGAATTCAGACGAAAGATTCAAACGACTCATGATTGGGCTCAAGTAAATAGTAAGTTGTTGAAATTGTGATTTAAATAATAAGCTAGATTCAGGAAAGGTTTTTGCGAATGTAAGCATTGAAAAAACCGAATTAAGAAAGTTTAAAAAAAATAGCGTGGATACTAAGTTTGCTAATCCATCAATCTTTGGGGGAAACCGGTTTACAACCACCTAAGAAACCAGTCAGTTGATTAGACATCCAAATGCGTTTAAATCTAAACGGACCTAAAATTTTCCAAAGCCACGGTTTTGCCTCCAAGTTGATGTGAATAACGTTTTGTCAAAACCAGTCACTCCTCATTATTTGCCTAAAGTTCGAGAATATGTGCTTGTAAAACCTCATCATGTGATTGCACCTGACTCGTCTAGGAATAGTCAAGAAGAACCGTATGGTTCAAATGATATGGCTCATAATCACTATCTAGAGGAAGCTAGGAAAAAGACACAAGAAAGAAATATGAATTCAAAACCTAGTGTGATGCATACTACTAGTCTACAAAACACTACTAATGGTAGCAAACCAAATCCTAGGAGTAACAATCAAATATCTAGGAGTTTGCCTGTATCTAAGAGTAGTTGTGGAATGTCAAATGGTGTGTCGCTAGTAGATCACTCTAGGAATTCTAGTTCTTTTTCTGACTCCAAACACTTTGTTTGCTCAACGTGTCATAAATGTGTCTTTAATGCAAATCATGATAATTGTATTACAAAATTCCTGAAAGAGGTGAATTCTCGTGCTAAGGTTCAATCCCCTAAGACTAGAAACATCAACAAACCCGTTGAAACAAAGAGTCATACTCAAAAACCTGGTAGGCAGATTGCTAAAGGACAAAGGTTTTCTCCCAAGAAGTCTTCCGATGTGCATGAGAAACCAAACACTCCTAAATCTTGTCTTAGGTGGAAACCGACGGGTAGAATTTTCAGATTAGCTGGTCTTAGTGGATACACTGTGGAAAGTTGTTCACCGGATAAACAACCAATGTTGACAGTGAACCTCCAAATGGTTCAAATGATGATATCACTAACCCATATGAATGCGATCAAACTCTTAATGTCAGTGCAGGTCGTCCTACTAACTTAAGTGCAGGTACATCTTGTAATCTTATAAAGGAAAGACTCAAAGTTTGGTTGCCGAAAAGACTGATATCTCATAAACCAGTGGTTCAATGGATTCAAATCTGATGCACATAAAAAATGACGTTTGATCAAATTGGTTCAAGCCTCGTTCTTCAAAGTTAAATGACGTTTGTTCACATCAGCTCAAGCCTCACTCTTCAATGATAAATGACGTTTGAACACTGCAGTTCAAGCCTTGGACCTCAATGTCATCAAATGACGTCTGTTCACATCAGTTCAGGCCTCGCTCTTCAATGACAAAATGACGTCTGTTCACATCAGTTCAGGCCTCGCTCTTCAACGACAAAATGACGTCTGTTCACATCAGTTCAGGCCTCGCTCTTCAACGACAAAATGACGTCTGTTCACATCAGTTCATGCCTCGCTCTTCAATGACAAATGGCGTCTGCTGACATCTCCTCAGGCCCCGATCCTCAAAGAAAAGAAAGGAGTACGCTTTAGTGCACTTTATCTTTTAAAGAAGAGAAATCTTCTTATTTACGAGCAGTCTTATCAACAACTTCTAAAAGTTCTCATGCTCGTTCAGTCAACAAGTGGATCAACGTATATTAGCTTGTATTTTAATTCACTTGTTCAACAAAAATGGCAACAACATATGCAATTTTTGAGGGGGAGAAAAGTGAATATGATGAGATCAATGCGGTTTAATTCGGATAAGATCTCTTGATTATAAGTGTGCTCCCGTCCTCAAATTTATGGCTCATGTGCACCTCAGTTCAGACCTGGGCCTCCTTCATAATCTTTTTTCGGACACGAGTTCTGAAGAAGAGAAATCTTCTTGCTGTTGACCATTCTTATCAACATGATTCATGCTTTTTCTGACAGCATCAACAAATGCAATTTTTTAGGGGAGAAGTGTGAATGTACTTCATGTTGATTGATGTTTAAAAAAAATGGTCATATGACTCCTGGAACAATCAGTTCAGGACTTGTACCACAACCTCCTTCTCCATTGTTATTCTCTTGTTCAATCAAAAATGGCATCAACAAATGCAAATTTTTAGGGGGAGAAGTGTGAATGGACTCATACCTGGATAATGAATCTGTAATTTTTGGTTCCTCCAATTTCCTAGAACCATAGTTTTGAAGAAATCCCTTCCCGAATTGGTTCTCCCAATCCTACGTTGCATTATCAGTAAATCAAGCCACAAGAAGCACATCGAAAAAATAGGACCAAAGGATCATCCGTTGACAAATTATTGGTGATTGCCATCCAGACCCGGTATCCAGCAAAGACTCCAAACTATAAATCGAAGCCCGATCTGCTACTATAAGCTCTCCTCCCTCCTCACTCTCTTACAAGTGAACACAAAAGTTTAATAAAGATCATTAACGCAAATCAATATAGGTATTGATGCCAAGAAGAGATCCATGAGTTTGAAACATCTGAGAATTTGGAAGCAAGTACCGTCCGTCCCAGATACAAGTACGATTGTTACCTTAAACAAAAATATAAGGTGAAATTAGATGAACTGGGGAGGTGTTTCTAAAAAAACAAGGCAAATCAAAGGAGCAAAAGGAAAATAAAGTGGTTGACTTTTACCTTCATCGGGTACAGAATTTTCAGCAGGCGTGGCAGATATCTCTCCCAAAAAACCTTAGGACAAGAAAAACTTGAATTTCTCATGAAAAAGGTTAGAATGCAAAGCATGTCTCCGAAAATGATGAAAAAGCTGGAGGACGAAACTGAAGAGTTATGGTGGTATCTCTTCATGTATCATATGTAAATATATAAAACAAGAAAAACACAAAAAATATTCATTCTAATAAACTTTTACTAAAACAAATAACAAAATATAAAATCAGAAAATACCAAAAATATGTTTTTCATGACATGTCTTCTGGCATCGATAATATTTACGGCATTAGAAATGTCATTCAATAATGACACGGTGCTGTAAATAAAGTTCGAATGGAAGTTTCAAATGTTTTTCAAAACATGTAAAAAATGGCTTGCTATTATTTATGATATGCAACCCGGTTTTCAAAATGAGGAAAGCACGTCGCCAAAAAGACGGCTGTTCCTAACAACGGGTGATTAAGTTCTCCCGGGCATGGATTACTTTATATTTGTGCACCCTCGATTTGATGTACGCTTCAGTGCATTATTTCTTGATCAAGAAGAGAAGTCATTTTTTAACCAAATGATTTTTCGTCTATGATTCTTCTAAAAATTATTTCTGTTACACGTGGTGAAAAAGGTGTTGTCTTTCGAAAACCAAATTAGTCATCTCAGTTTCCCATCAGAAAAAGATTTTAAAAGAATTTTCTATCACTCAAACAATGTCTACAGCTCTTTAAATAGAAAACGAGACATTATTTGAGGGGAGAACTGTGATAATAATTCTTTCGAAATGATCTTTCAATCATGGAGTAAACAAAAAAGGTTTGACAGTAAAGGATCATGATTTAAAAGGGGAGTTAATGTATTTTAACTCATTTAAGCTTTAGATGTTTACTTGTGTCAATTCCATAAGGTTAGAATGCAGACCATAGGGTAATTAGAACTTACGCCTTTTAACTTTGCAACTAGAAGGAGAACTATGTAGAGCATGGGATACAAGTTTTATAACCGAAACGATTGTCTCAAGAATAAAGATTATAAATCAGTTTGGGTCAACCATTTGAAAAAAGTTTCAAACAAATCAGAATCAGTTTTCAACATTACAAACAGAGTTTCAAGAAATCTCGACCACTCGAACAAATACAATAGATCTTTAAATAGAATACGGGTCTTTGTTCGAGGGGGAGAAAGTGTTTTTGAATTTTCTTCAACAAGTCACGGTAATTATATGGAATAAGTTAATAACTTTATGGGCTTAAATATAATTTCATGATTAGTGGCTTAGGCTTAAAACTACAGACACCAAGACTGCCATCACCTCATAGTTTAGGTTTGTTTTAGAAATAAATACTTAGTTTTAGAAGCATAGAAGTTGAAAGAGAATGTTTCTGATTTAATTAATATTTTTCCCAAATTAGTCCAATCACTAAGTTATTTTCGAAGGAGTAGAATCTGTTTGAAAAAGAGGTACACAAATTTTTGATAAGTATGGTGATTCCTTTAGAATATTCAGTATCTGCAAGAAGAAATGTGGACATTCGGGACATATGTTGCCCTTAGTCTTATCATTTCGCTATTTAGAGGGTATAATAGTGACATCCGGGACATCAGCGGTTGACTTGGTGGTATCAATTTATATCATCGTCTGTCATAAAAGGAGTAAATTCTGACATCCGGGTCTCTAAATGACAGCTGGTGTTACAGCTCGAATTAATTGAGTACTTCGGATATTAGGGCTTTACACATCAGTCTTCTTAAATGCGGCAATGCAAGAAAAGCCGTGAATCTACTTAAGAAAGGATTGCTGATTCGGGGGGAAGCTGTGGAAGCTTCTAAATGAAGAAGAAACTTGCTTGACCACAAAATTCAACAACTTTCTAAAGGTTCAAGTGAAGGATCTGGTATTACTCCAGAGGTTCCCGATGAGCCAAAGGATAATTCTGGTAGCTCAAGCATCTTACTATCTTAATCTATTATGTGAATATTCATGAGTCTCCAATGAAGGGAAACAAAGCTGAGATACAAAAACTGAAGCAAAGATGCAGAGAAACAAGCTGGAAAGTAACAAACCAATTTAACACTATCATCTGCTGAACTCGTAGATCATCCAATGGTGGATGTTCCCATTCATCAAGAGGACCTTGCTGTCCAACGAACTCCACTCATTGACCCTGTTATATCAATGGTTACTGAAAAGACAGCATCAACACCCACACCACCAACCACACAAGCTCATGTTCAAATGTGTTCGACCTCTTGCTAGAAATACATTTCATGGGGAGTTTAGAAGTGCTGGTTGGTGCAAGGAAAACAGAGACGGACAAAAGACTGTTACAGAGGACAGTATGACTAACTCATACTTGATTTAAACATGTCAGGTCCTGCTTTTCATATCATAATCTTGTACATCAATAAGTAGTGTGGTAATATACCCCAAAAGTGGTGGTGGGGGGTTATGTGTCAGTTTAATGATTTTTTCATGAGTTTCTCGTTAAACTCTAAATCATTTATAAACTCATCATAACTGACACTAACAGAATCCCTCACTAATTGAGGGGGAGCATATATAGGTTCTAATATCGGCTTGTATTTAATCAGACCACATTTTCTCCCAAATCTTCTAACATATTTAAATCAATTAAGATCCTAAATCTCAAAGGGTTTGAAATTTTTGATCAGGGGAGAGAATGTGATTTAAATATTAAATGTGATAAAAATGTGATCTATTAAGACTCAAGCAGGTACTCCTCCCTCCATGTGCCAAACAATTTCGAATATCAACGCACATGTTGATGGGGAGCAGTTTCATGAATCAAAATAATCAAGGTATTAATGCTTTGATGTTTACATCGCCCGTACCTTGATTGATTTTCAAATGGTTTTATGGCGAAGAGAACATACCCCCCCCCCCCCCCCACCCCCCCCCCCCACCCCCCCCCCACCCCCCCCCCCCCCCCCCCCCCCCCCCCCCCACCCCCCCCCCCCCCCCCCCCCCCCCCCCCCCCCCCCCCCCCCGCCCCCCCCCCCCTCCCCCCCCCCACCCCCCCCCCCGTCCCCCCCCCCCCCCCCCCCCCCCCCCCCCCCCCCCCCCCCCCCCCCCCCCCCCCCCCCCCCCCCCCCCCCCCCCCCCCCCCCCCCCCCCCCCCCCCCCCCCCCCCCCCACCCCCCCCCCCCCACCCCCCCCCCCCCCCCCCCCACCCCCCCCCACCCCCCCCCCCCCCCCCCACCCCCCCCCCCAACCCCCCCACCCCCCACCCCCCCCCCCCCCCCCCCCCCACCACCCCACCACCCCCCCCCCCCCCCCCCCACCCCCCCCCCCCCCCACCCCCCCCCCCCCCCCACCCCCCCCCCCCACCCCCCCCCCGCCACCCCCCCCCCCCCCCCCCCCCCCCCCCCCCCCACCCCCCCCCCCCCCCCCACCCCTCCCCCCCCCCGCGGGGCCGGCGCCCGCGGGTCGTGACGGGCGGGGCGGGGGGGGGCCCGGGGTGCTCGCTGTCCCCGCGCCCCCCCCCCCCCCACCCCCCCCGCGGCGCGGCGGGCGCTGCGCCCGCGGCGCCCCCACCCGCACACCACGCCGGCCCCCCCCCCCCGGGCCGGCGCGCCGGAGCCCGCGCCTCGCTGGAGCGCCGCCCCTAGGCGCCCCGGGGCTCCGCAGCAGCCGGGCAGACTCCCGCAAGCCCCGCGCGCGCGCGCGGCGCAGGGCGCGCGGGCCGGGCCCCGGAGGCCGCGCGCGCGCGCGCCCCCGCCGGGGCCCCCGCAGGCCCCCCTGGCGCGGGGCCGGCGGCAGGCGCCCCGCGGGCTCTGACCACCACCCCCCCGCCACGCCGCCCCAGCGGCCCCGGCCGGCGCGCCGCGGGTCCGGGCGGCGGCCGGGCCGCCGCGGGGCCGGCACCAGTCTCCCCAGCCGTCTCACCCACCCCCCCCTAGCCTCCCCCCCCCCCCCACCCCCCTGCACCCGCCCCCCCCCCCCGCCACACGTCCATCACGGAGCTTGCACCCCCCCACCCCCCCGCCAACGCCCCCCCCCCCATACTACGCACACCCAGCCCACCCCAGCCCCCCTCCCCCCACCCCTCCCCCGTCTCCACCGCACCCTCCTACGCCCCCCCCCCCCTCCCCCCGCCACTCCCGGCCACCTCCCCCGCCCCCCGCGTCTACCCCGCCCCTTACGAACCCACTCTGTCAGACCAGCCCTCCCATCTCTGCCCTACCCCCCCCTCCACCCCCACTCCAACCACCCCCCCCCCCCCCGCTACCGCCTCATCCCACCCCGCCCCCCAAGCTCCCTCCCCCCCCCCCCCCCCCCCCCCCCCCCCCACCACCTCCCCCCCTACCCCCCCCCGTAGTCCCCCCACCCTCGGTCACCGCCCCCCTCCCACGCCCCGCAAACCGACCGTCGCCCCGCCCCACGACCCTGAACCCCCGCACCCAGCCCCCCACCGCGCTAGCAGAAGACAGACATCACCAGCCCCCCCCCCTCTCTCTCCCCCCCCCTCCCCACACCCCCCCCCCACACCCCCCCCCCCCACCCCCCCCCCCCCCCCACCACCACCCCCACCCCCCCCACCCCCCCCCCCCCCCACCCCCCCCCCCCCACACCCCACCACAACCCCCCGCCTCTCCCCCCCCCCCCCCCCACACCCCCCCCCCCCCACCCCCCCCCCCCTCCCCCCCCCCCCCCCCCCCCACACCCCCCCCCCCCCCCCCCCCCCCCCCCCCCCCCCCCCCCCCCACCCCCCACCCCCCCCCCCCCCCCCCCCCCCCCCCCCCCCCCCCCCCCCCACCCCCCCCCCTCTCCCCCCCCCCCCCAAAAAAGACCACCCTGTATTTACATTATCGGATTATAAGATGGTATGGTTAGTTTACATTTTCCCATGATCCCGCTCAGAGCTAGAGGGATCACCCAGGGACATCAACTAGTTAGTGTAAAGTCCTTGAGGTATGATTACAAAGAAGAGAGAATGTGAGAATTAAGGTGAATATGTGGACGATATGGAGCTAGTACTGGAACATACCCGACAATGTACATAGTAATGAAGTCCTCGGTAAGGCACTGAGAATGGTGGTTGAAGAATGAAAAAGAAATGCAAAGATAAAGGGTGAAAAGAAAGCAACCCTCCTTAAACTTTAGGCAGAAACTGGGTCACACATATGCTGTCAAGAATCATATGGTTGATTGCTAACATTGAAGACAAGTAACATGGACCTAGTGAAACGCTACAACCCCCCTAGCCACACAAGATCACTCAAAGGATCTTGTTTCATTTCTCATGGAGATCAATACATTTCTATCGTCTCTCTCACTCCGAGTTAATGATCTTGAAAAGGTGGCAGTCTCTTCTCTGCACCCTTTTAGTGTCCCATCTTCTCCGCACCCTCTTAGTGTCCCATCTTCTCCGCACCCCCTTAGTGTCCCATCTTCTCCTGATACAACCCAATAAGTTTCTACTACTACTAACATTCCTAACACGGGTATGAAATTTGATACTAAAGAGGAACTTCAAATTTATTTTCAAGAATATGCATACCAAGTCGGATTCGGAGTTCGAAGAACAATTGTAAGAACAGAAGGTGACAAAAATACTACGGCCTTGCATGTTCTAAACGAGGAGTCCATAAGCCTAAGAGCCAATCTAGCAGGACACGATTATCGAGCAAAACTAGTTGTATGGCAAAAGTTAACGTGATTGTTAATCTTAATGGAAAATGCATTATCTCAGGTGTTTCTTTGGAGCACAATCATGTCTTAAGTCCAAAAAAATCTCGATTTCACCGGTCTCATAGGAAATTGGATTCATACTCCAAAAGAAGACTTGAGCTAAAGATCATGCCGGGATTTCACTAAACAAAAATTTTCATTCGTTAGTAGTTGAAGCTAATGGGCATGAGAATTTGCCATTTGGTGAGAGAGATTGTACAAATTACATTGCAAAGGTAAGACGGCTAAGACTTGGAGCCGGGGATGCAGAAGCACTTCGTGATTATTTTGTTAAGATGTAAACACGAAGTCCAAACTTTTTCTATGATATTAAAATTGATGATGATGGTCGTTTGCAACATGTATTTTGGGCAGATGCAAGGTCAAGAGCAGCTTACGAGTCATTTGGTGATGTTGTTACATTTGACAGCACATATTTAACTAACAAATATAGTATGCCTTTTGCTCCTTTTGTTGTTGGAGTGAATCATCATGGACAATCTATCTTATTCGGATGTGGACTAATATCAGGAGAGGATGCAGAAACATATTTATGGTTATTCAAGTCTTGGTTAGCATGCATGAATGGACATCCACCTAAATCGATAATAACAGACCAATGCCGATCAATGTAAGTAGTTGTGGCAAAAATATTCCCTGAATCATATCATCGTCTTTATCGTTGGCATATAATAAAAAAGATCCCTGAAAAATTAGGTGCGTTTAAGGAATATAAATCCATAAAGAAGACTTTAAAATCCCTTGTCTACGAGTCTCTCGATCCTCAAGAGTTTGAAGACGGGTGGTCGAAAATGATTGAAGATCATAGCCTTGAAAAAATAAGTGGTTATTCTCCTTGTTTAATGATCGAAGACGTTGGGTGCCAATATATGTAAAAGTATTGTTTTGGGCCGGAATGCCTAAAACCCAAAGGAGTGAAAGCATGAATGCTTTTTTTGATGGGTATGCTAATTCAAAAACCTCGTTACGACAATTTGTTGAACAATATGACAACACATTGAAAAACAAGACCGAGAAAGAAAACAAGGCTGATTTTGATTCGCTCAATTCTTCATATTAGTTGATAACTGGATTTTATTTTGAAAGACAGTTTCACGAATGCTACACAAATGCTATGTTTAAGTTGTTTCAAGACGAGTTGAGAGGTATGTTGTTTTGCAATTATTCTTTGTTCAAAACAGAATACAATATCTATAAATCATGTCACAGATATTATGGAACGGAAACATGGCCTCAAAAAGAGAGTCGTGTATAATGTGAGTTATAATGTTGTCGGATGTGACATCAAATGCTCTTGTCATTTGTTTGAATTTAGAGGAATTGTTTGTAGGCATATGGTAAAAATTTTGATTGAAAAAGATGTTAAAGAGCTTCCTTCACATTATATTTTGTCTCGATGGAGGAAAGACGTGAAGCATAGATACAACTTTGTAAAAAATTGCTATGACGATTTGAAGAGTGAAGAGCAAGCAAAACAATTTGATCACTTGTGTGCAAAGTTTTATGAAGCTGCAAATATTCTTGATTCTCTGGAAAAGTACGAATATTTGATGAAATGCTTAGATGAGGCAAAAGAAAAGTTAATTGATCCTTCCAGTTGGGGTGTTAATCATGTTTCAAATTCAAATGAAGAAGAGTTGTTAATACCATGGCAAGTACGGGGTAGAGGGCGTCCACCAAAGTGAAAGAAATCGACAATAGAAAAATTAACGGAGAAACAGAGAACGAAGAATAAGAAGAATGTACTATTACATTAAATGCATCAACATTATTTATAATCTATATACTTGTTTGCTATAGTTTGTGATGAATTGGTTAACATATTGTAGGCATCTCAAGGAAAGAAAGACAAACTACCTGGTAAAAGAGGTTCATCTATGTCAAATTTGGCGTAATGAAGGCTTTGATCTTAATCAAAGCGCAAGTGAATCGTAAAGGTATCAAATAATAACATTTTTTCCACTTTTCGTTTGCAAACACAGTTTTGTTGCTAACTGTATTGTGTTTGATAAAACATAACAGATCATGAAGAAAATATATCTTTTTCCAGGAAAGAATGGTTTCGTGGTTCGTCGAGTTACATGTTAGCTAGTTTTGATAGATATGTGGTGCCATGTTTAATCGCTTACAACTTAGTTTTATGTTCCGGTTTGGCTAGTGTGTCTCGAATCTTTTAAGTTTTTTTTTCTTTTCTTTTTCCCATACTTGTGTCATGCTTTGGTGTTTATTGAACTTGATTGCAAACAACATAACAATTTATCTATTTTTGGGTGTAATGCTTGCATCATGTGTGATTCTTCTATTTATATGCTATGAACTGTTATTCAAGTTAGTGGTATCTATGTGGACACCAGGTCTATTGCTTTGGTATTTGTAATAGTCGTAAACATCTAGAACTCGTGTTATCTCCTACCTATTGTTAAAGGATGTGTCCTTCAAAAGCTATGCGTCCAAAATGTGTGATGGGAATTTGTGTTATATCGTATCTACTGTAATGTGCGATGGGTCGTTCAAAAGTTGTGTATCCAACATGATACGGGTAAAGGGAGAACCCCATTCCTGATTATAAAAGATAATGGCAGTTTGCACCAAGGACTAAACTTGTTTGGTTCATATTTATGCGTTATTAAACCAAAAGCCTAAGAATATTACGTTTAAAGAAGTATGTTATAGCTATGAAGGGTAGATTAGGAATTCTAAAACAAATTTATTGAGTGTTTAATTAATGCCATGTGTCCCACTAAAAAAGTTAGGCCTCTAATTAGGTCTCCTAATTAGGTCCATGTATCAAATCTCTAATAATTAACACTTTTTCATTTCTAACATTTATGGTTAAACACATTGTGTTTTAAAGGGATAAGCAAAAGAACCAGATAACCAGGCCAAAACAGAGTTGCGATTTTGTTAAATCCAACCAAAAAGTGTTATTTTTCTTGCTCGTGAATTTAGAAACAAATGTATTTAATGAAACATTTTAATTATCAGAAGTAAAGAGAACTACATTTTTACAATTATTCTATATTCGGGTCCGGAACCGAGAACTAGTGGATCCGAATCGAACTGACCCAAGAACCGAAAAATTTCAAACTCAAGAACCGGAAGCATCAGGGTTAGATCTGGTTCGGTTTCGGTTCGGTTTTTTTGTTTTGTCATCCTTATGCAACACGATACGCATAATTAGTATCAAAATTAATGCACGTATTGCTAAAATGGAGCAATATCTTAAAAATTAGGAATTTGAGTCTAACTTAAAAACTTCAAACTTAATGCACGTATTTCGTTCTAAGCATCTAACTTAAGGTTTCACACCACCTTAAAAACCATTATCATCTTCCCATTCATTCAAATTTCTTTTCTTATAACGTCCAACTTGTTTCATTTTCTATTCTCTACCTGTACTTATGTCATATCGGTTACACATAAGCCCACTCATTTATAATTTGTTATTTACCTAAAGAGGCGTCTCAATCTATGTAAATAATGAATTATAAACTTATGGTTCAATAATTATACGATTTCTTTATTTAAATGAAAAGTCATCCTAGTTTTTTTAAATAAGGAGATTATAAATCATCATACTTAAGAATTTCAGTCACAACACTCATAGACACCTAAACTTTCTTATCAGCACCCATTGGGTTATGAGTGGCTCAATTTCTACTGAACACATAGGTTGTTTTTTGGCGGCGTGATTCTTCAAAATCACATAAAGTAAAGGAGAATGAGACCTTATATAACCGTGTCTCAAAGGTAGGTGTTCCAAGGTGGTACGTTACGAGACGAAATGTTAAAGTGTGTTCTAATTAGCCAACATGTTTCTAGGCGGTGGGTTACGAGGCACGTATGTGTTCCAAAATTCAGGGACGAGTGTTCAAACTCGGAGTTGGATAGTAAGGTAATAGTGGGATCGAAAAAATGTGACGGGTTTCAGTATCATCTAAAACGGTATTATGTAAGGTCATGAGAAAGTTTTAGAAACCATTGTATCAGTAACAATGTCTTAGAAATAAACGAGGCCGTTGTTTCACTTACAATGTCTTAGAAATAAATGAGACCATTGTTTCACTCATAATGTCTTAGAAATAAATGAGACCATTGTTTTACTCAAAATGTCTTAGAAAAAGTATTAGTATTGATTTAGAGACCATCAGAATAAAACAGCATGTATAACAGTTTAGTAATCTAGTGCGCCGAATGTTTGCCATAAATGGCTATAGTCTAGGCATACTAATGCAACCTAGTTCGCTATAACTGAGGCTCTGATACCAATCTGTTACACCCCTAAAATATCACAACGGAAGGTAACCGGGAGTGTGTCGTTCATAGCACAAAGTCACGAGTTATATCGAACAACCTTTATATGAGTCGTTTGAAAAATACACGTTCGATTAAATAAATAAGGTTTAACAAAGACGTGTACCAAGAGTTCACAAAATATAAATAAAGTTTTACTTTATAATCGAACGTCAAAGTCCTGCAATAAATCTTCGTCATGATGAAACCACAAAATGCGACTCTAGTGGGATGCTCCAAGTAAATCCAATGTAATGCAATTAAGGACCTGATAAATACATGCTAAAATGTCAACATAAAGTTGGTGAGTTCATATGTTTAAGTAAGTATAAGTGTGGATCGCAAAATTTTTGAGTGTGTGACTATTATAACAAATACAATATCACAAGAAAAGTATTATGATTGCACTAAGCTCATGACACCGAAGCCTTAACGTTTACGTTGTTTGCCCCGGTGGGTATCTATCCCAAGAACACCTAGAGTTCCCCAAATGGAATGCACCCGTTTGACATGGTAATGCGATGTTACTTACCCGGATGGAGGTGTCAAACCCAATAGATCTATTCACAACATTCGTGCTTACACAAAGTTATCAATGGTTCATGATAGTAGGGCCAATAGTGGGATAACGGGTAACTTAGGCAATTCATAAAAGTTTTAAGTACTCGTGTCCATAAGTAAAATCAAGGAATGTATTCTCACCCCAAGTATTTCAAAACAAGTATAAAGCAAGTAAACAAGGGCTATGAAACTCACCTCAAGTAATTAGGTGATACGGTAGTAGTACGAACACAATGTCAAAGTATACTAACTGCGCCCTAATTTAATAATAAGGTACTTTAGGTTTACAATACGATATGAGTTATATGCATATGAGTTTTGTAAACTTTTATCACCCTTATATACTTATGTATAAGGTTTTCTAAGTTATAAATGTAATTTAAAAACAAGTTTTCTAAGTGTTTATAAATAGAAAGTTTAGAACAGTTTCTGTAACAAGGTGTTCACCTGACTTTTTCGGGTCGTAACTCATTCGTTTCATAATGAAATTAGTCCGTTCTAAAACCTAAACTGTAGGCTTTTGATTTGTATTTCTAAAAATGTAAGCCATTCATTCTAGTTCTAAGTTTAAGGGTTCCAAAAGTCCAACACAACACACGAATGTCAAAGCTGTTAATTTCCAAAAAACTTTACTCATCTTTTTTTTTGGTCATAACTCCTTCATTACTTAACCTTTTTGGGTGCTTCAAGTTTGTGTGTTTAGATCTATGTTGATACAAAAGTTAAAACTACCATGGTTCCAGGTTCAACGCCTAAAGTGCTAAAAAGCAAGACACAAGATTCGAACTCAGAATTTTACCAACAGTTTTGCAAAAATCATTTGAAAATGATAAAAATCCCATAATTTATAAATTTTTATAGGAACATACCTAATACATTATATTAAAAGGAAATGGAAAGAAATTTATCAAAAGCTTTTTTTAAAGTGGTTAAAACATGCTCACAAGTCGACTAAAATTTCTAGACAGTTTTAGGGTTCTTATCAACAAGTTTAAATCAAGTTCTTACACAACAAGCATATAATGGTGATATGAAATGAAGCAAGAAATTTTTATAATGAATGAAAATATGTAAAATGAGATGCTTACAAAGATTTGTGATGAATGGATGATCAAGGAGTGCATAAACTAGCACAAAAACACTAGAAAACCCTAAGTTAACTTCCAAACCCTAGCTTTTCTTATAACCCTTAATCACAACTTGAAAACCCTTGCTTTGCTCTTGTTGTGTCTACCAAATGTAGTGAGGGAGAAAGGAGTATGCTTGTGAGTGTTTAAGTGTGAGAAAAGAGTTGTTACGTAGACTTCTTAGAAAGTAAGGTAAGATGGTAAGGCTTAAAGCTTATTTGGCTTAAAATAGTAACTAGTACACCCTATAAGTGAGGTTAAGTGTGCATTGGGGAGGGTGTTATGCCCTTGGGGGCCGGTCACAAGAAAGAGGAGGAAGAGGAGGCTCAAGGTGAAATGACTAGCTATGTTGCTTGCACATGGAATCCAAATAAACATAGTTATGGGGGGTTATGGTTACCAAGCACAAAGTAAGATGTTGGCTCTCTATTTTGGGTGGGTTGTTAGGTAGGAGTGTAGATGTATCAAATCACTTAACAAATGAGCAAAAGAAAGTCTAAAAAGAGAAAGTGGGTTGAAACACTTAGAGAGAGAAAGGAAGGAAAAATGTATTATGAAATAACCAAATGAAAAACCAACCCTCTCCAAGGTGTGGAGAGGGTATTTAT
Organism: Tanacetum coccineum; assembly: GCA_026074375.1. NCBI lineage: Eukaryota > Viridiplantae > Streptophyta > Magnoliopsida > Asterales > Asteraceae > Tanacetum > Tanacetum coccineum. The sequence continues at coordinate 21,659 of BQNB010032746.1, read as the reverse complement.
ACCATGGCATGGCCGGTCATACCTAAGGATGTCTTATGTTGACTCGGTTAGCTTGGTAAGTTTTCAAATATTACGCTACGAGCTATTTTATAATATATTGGTAGTGACCGAGTCTTTTCTCGATTTCTAACAATCTCCCCCTAAGGGAGGTCACTCCAATTTATAAAAACTTAAGCTCTATATTCTATGAATGTCTTTAATCTTTGCTCGTAGTCTTGTTTCTTGATCTTTATCTTGTGAATCTTGATGTAGTGATCTTTAGACTTTTAGGCTTTAACTTATATCTTTATCTTGACTTCTAGAGATCATCAACCAAGCTTAATCTCTTTTAGCAATCTTGTAATCTTTGCCTTCTTGTGATCTTGTGACTTTTGAACCAACATGCTCATACTATTCTTGATTTTAAAAGCTTGTGTAACCATCTTTCTTAAAATTCTTTAACTTTAACACTTCGTCACTTTATGGAAGACGTGCGGTATCATAGTAGCGGAAATTTCTTGAAATTCTTTAACTTTAATACTTCGTCACTTCAAGAAATGCGTACGGTATAAGAGTAGCGGAAGTCTTGAAATATGTACTTGAGCTTTCATGATGTCTTTATATATGTCGGTCGAGTATGAGCATGTGGTATTGACTTTGACTTGTCATCGGTTAACTGTTACCGCCGTCAGGAAATCTGCATGAATGGGTTAGTGATAAACAACATATATGGATGAAAGTGTTTTTGTCACTTCGTCGAATACGGTTGTAATAACCATGGTTCCCCATTAATCAGTATAAATACTGCCTATGATCAGGTAGAGTTCAAGAGAGTCTCCTTGACATGGTTTCACAGTTGTACTAGCCGTTCTCATTACTAGATTGTCTCAAAGCAGACAACACGGTAAGAGTGAATCGGTAAGTTACTATTTTCCCGATTAAGTCGTCAATTCGTGTTCAGCTTTCCTATGTCCAGATACCCTTGTGAGGCTTCCTATAGACATAAGATTGAAAATTGATTTAGGAAAATCAGTCGGTGTGTTAAGATGCAAACGGTTTTTATAACACACCAACAGTTTTATCTTTTTCAAAATTCATTCGTCAATTCATAAGCTGGACCGAATCGATATCCAGTATCACAAGTTTGATCCGTGTAGGATCTCACAAGTCACCTACCATAGAGCTTGTTTGATGTTAGCTCTGAAAGGATTTTCATCGTCACTATGAATACTTTTAGACATCACTCTGATGTTCTGGCAAAATCACAAGGATAATACGTAGGACTCTTGATATATTTTTTGTTTTCACACTGTGTGAATTAGCAAGCATATTTTGGATAAGTGTCCTAATGAGATTTATGGATGATATCTTTTATGGCTCTGTAACATTTCGGATTTAAGGTCACTATTTATCCCGAGCTTTACCTTTATTTTCTAAATTTTATAGAATTTATTTTATTATTTTTAGTCGGTCTTTATTAAATCGTCGTTTTAATTATTCGCGAGTCCTACTTTTAATATTTATCCGTTTTAGCATTCGAGAAATCAATAATTTCATATTTTAGCTTCGAAAGCTTAATTATTTTATTTCTTGTATTTTGCGACATTTTTCGTGTTTTGACCGAAACCGAGTAAAATTGGGTTTTTATAAGTCATCGGGCCTAGAATAAATAATAATTGAACAAGCTGTTATAGTATACAAGTTTTTTTTTTAAATTATAAATCCCATCCTTCCCCCTCCTTATAACCGGCCATATGAGCCCCTAAGCCCAATATTCCTTAATTTTTTTAACATTCGATACAAACTAGATTCAGATTCCATACATATTATATCCTTCTTTTATAAAACCCACACCACGCATGATATCATAACAGTAAAAAAACACACACACACACGCCTGTTTCTCCTCCCTCTCTTCCACTGTACGACACAGCAACATCAATAACATCAAAAATCATCACTCAAAAATCCCCAAATCACTTCATTTTAATTCCAAAACACTTATAAATAAACCCTAATCATTCCTTAACACCAATAATCACCATACATCAAGATTTAGGAGTTCTTGATTTTTATTAAACTTTTGATTTTAAGGTTTTGTTATAATTGTTGCAAGAAGATCATCAAAGGTTATTTGTTAAGTGTTTTAAACAAGTTTGGTGTTACAAAATCAAGATTTGGGATCATTGTTTGTGTTTGTGGGGTTCGGACAAAGTCAAGAAACCACAAGGGTGGTTTGTTTTGATCATCTAACTATTTCTTTGTGTTTAGTTTTTACATTGATTTGATTATATATTACTTGTATGTATTTAGTTTTATATCGAGAATCCATGGATTATATTGCATGTTGATATTTTGAGGTGGATGGTGGTTTGAGATGATTAGTGGTAGTGTTAGGCTTTTTTAAGAGTGTTGGAGTTGTTTGTGATGCGATAATTGGAGTTTTGGAGGAGTTGATAGATACCCAAGTTTAGGCAGAAAGTTTAGGGCCGCGTTAGGCGAGCCGAAAATTGTTAAATCTGAAAATAGGCTAGAAAATATGTTAGAGGACGTTTCAATGATCGTTTTGATATAAAATAGGGCTTCTAACTCCTAATAATGAAGATTTGGCGACCAAATGAAAATCGGAAAAACATTAGAACTAAAAACTGCATGCTAAATTTTTTTTATAAACTACAGAAACGAAAAAGGGCAATTTCGTCATTTTCCGTCGAGATTCGGGTCTCGATTAAAACTAAAAAGTTGTCCGAAACATTGTTTTACATCAAATTGCTTTGAAGTTCGAGTCCTGAAAATGAGTTTTAGCGTGTCGTTTCGGATGGGTCAGATTAGGAAAAATTGTATAAAAGTCACTATAACTGAATTTTATTTAAGTTGACAGCAGAAACGAAAAATGTCTTTTTGTTCATTTTCTGTCTAGATTCGGGTTTCGGTTAAAACTAAAAAGTTGTCCGAAACGACGTTTCGCATAAAAATGCTTTAGAGTTCGAGTCACGAAAATGTCATCTAGTGTGTCGTTTTGGACGGGTCAAATTTGGAAAATATGTTACAAAAGTCAATATCGGCAAAATTCTTTTAATGGTCTAGTAGTGTTATGGAATTGTTTAAGTGTGGAACTTAATAAGTAAAACTAAATATTTACAACTAATAAGTTAGTCGTTGCTTTGATAATGTATTAATAAAAAGTCTCAAATCGGTAGTATAGTAAAGGGTCCAAAATAATGGATAAATTTTTACTAAAAATTACATATTAGGCGAGATGGGTTAATATAAGGTATAATAATTAGGCGAAACATTTAGTGGGTTAGATTATGCAGGTTTGGGCGAGTACATGGATTCTTTGATATAAAATTTCATACATGTCGTTATGTATATATATATTTAATATACTTGTGCAAAGTTGCATTTTATTATAAGTACGGATTTTAATCGCGCACCATTTTTATTATAGGTCGCGGGTTGTTATGGAGTGGCTGATGGTTAGGAGGCTGGTTGTATTTGGGGGATGTTTTTGTTGGTAAGGGACGGGGTACACGGCCGGCGGTGCGAGCGTTGGCGGTCGGGGGCGCCCGGTCCGCGGTGGGGGGAGGTAGGATACGGTGGGTTTTTTAGGTGTGTATGTTGGGGTGGATGGTTGGTTGCGTTTTTTCGTGGGTTTGGGCATTGTTGTTTTTTTTGGAGGGGTTGGATTTTATAGCGTGGCCGGTTTGATCGGGTCGTGGGGTTGGAATGGTTTTTGAGGCTTTTCTATTGTCGGTATTTGGTGGGGCTGGCTGGGTTGATATTTGGGTTCTGGGTGGGAGTGGGTGGGTGGAGTTGTGGGTTTTGGGTTGGGTTTATAGGTTTTTGTAGTTGGGTGGGTCGCTTTTGTTTGTGTTTTTTTTGAGGTTTGGTGGGTCTATTTTGTTGTTTTATTGCGGTCGTTCGCGGGGTTTTAATTATTTGGATTTGTGGCCGAGCGTGGTGTGTGGTTCTTGGTGTTTGCGGTTTTGTTTTTTGGTTGACGTGTCGGGCGGTTTTGTGGTTTTTTGCGAGAGTGGCACTTGGTTACCCAAATGGAGGGGATGGTGGGGGTTTGATGCGGGTGGTTTTGGTCTGTGGGGGGTGGTCACAAGGGTTTACGGGTTGTTTTTGTGGATGCGTGGTTATGGGGGGTGTGGGTTGTGTTACTGTCGGTCGCGGGTTTTGTGTTCGGGCGCGGGGTGTGTTGGTTTGGGTTTGGGTGGTGGGGCGTGAGGGGTGTCTTGGAACGAGGTACGGGGGTTCGGGCGGTTGTTTTTGGGTGATTGGTCAGGGGGGGGGGGATGGGGGGGGGTGTGTTGGTCGTGGTATATTTCGGTTCACGATTGTTAGTCGGAGGCTTTGGGCGGTGGGTTGTATGGGGGGAGTCGGTGGGGGTGGGCCGTGGGTTGTTGGGGGAGGGGCGGCGTGGGGCTGTAGGGTGGGGGGTTTGGGGGGGGGGGGGTTGGTTGTGTAGGAGGAGCGGGCGTGAACGTGGGTTGGGGTTTGGTTTTGGGATTTGGGGGTGTTCTGTTTAGTAAGGGGTGGAGAGTGGTTGTCATATACGGGGATTGGTGGGTGTGGGGCCGTTGGGTTTGTTGGTGCAGGTGTGCGTGGGTTGTGTGTGAGGTAAGTGTGTATATATCAGGGGGGTTGGGGAGGTTTGTGTTGAGTAGGTTTTTGTGTTGCCCTGGGGGGAGCGGGTTTGCTGGAGGGTTATTTGGCTGAATTTTTGGTGGGGGGATTAAAGGTTGAGGTATGTTTGTTCGTTTTGGTTTGAGTTGTTTCACTTCGGGTTTCTGGGCGGGTGTTTTTCGGTTGGGGTTTGTTGTGTGGTGTCGTGTGTTGGTTGAGGGGTGTGTTTAGGGGTTATTATGGATTTGGGCGGCTTTGGAATTTGCGGGTTAGGGCAGGGTGGTGGGGTAGCGAGGGAGTTTGGGTTGTGCTTTTTTGGTTTTGAGGTGTTTTTAGTTTGAACTCGGGGTTTTGGGTTGTGAGGGGTTTGGCGGAGTGTTTGGCTGTTGAGAAGGTCGTGTCTGGGGGGGGGTTTTGGGGGTTGGACGGCGTGGGTGGTAGGCTGTTGATGGTTTCATGCGGGGGGGCATGGCAGGGTGGGGTTGGTTTGTAGGGGGGGGTCGCGGGGGGGGTCAGGGGGAGTTGTGCTGGGGTTGGGGGGCAGGATCGCTGGGGTGGAGGCGGGTGTTGGTGACGGGGGGTGTGTGGGTGGCAGGGGGGGGCGGTTGGTTTCCGGTGAGGGGTGCGTGGGTTGGGTTAATTGGAGGCTGGGCGGGGGGAATGGGGGGGTGGTGGTATGTTGCGGGGGGTCGCGGGGGGGGGTGGAGAGGTGGGGCTGCTACGGGCGGTGAGCGGGGCGGGGGGAGGGTGGGGGTGGGGGGGGGAGGGGTTGTTTTGGTGGTTATGGTTCGGTTTGGGGTGTGATGGTTGGGGCGGGGGGTTGGGCTCGTGCGTGGGGGAGGTCTGTGCGTGGGTGTGGGGGGGGGGGTGGTGGGTTCGGGGGGTGAGGGGGTGTTTTAGGTGGTGGGGGGTGGGTGGGTGAAGGGGGGGGCTGGGGGGTGAGGGGTGGGGAGGCGGTGCTGGGGTGTTGGTCGGATTTGCCCGCCCGGTCAAGGCCTGAGGGGGGCCGCGTTAGGGTTTTGGGGGGACGGCGGGTTTAGGGTTTTTTTGTGGCCGGAGGGGTTGTTGGTGGTGGTGGTCTCGGTTCGTGGCGGTTCAAGCTGGAATCCGGTCCGCGGCTTTCATTTATCGGGGTCGGGGGTGGGGTGGTGGGCGTTAGGTGGCGGGTTCTAGGCGGCGCGGGTTTTTTGGTCCACTGGCGGGGTGATGGGTGGGTTGGCCTCGTAGGATGGTTGGTTGAGAGAGGGGTGGTGGGGCGGGGTTTCTTTGGTTGAGGTGGGGACTTTGTTTTGGAGGTTGGATGGTGTGGATGTGCCGGTCGGGTTGCCGAGCGGGTCGTCGGAGCGGGAGCGGGGCGCGGGGTCCGCCATCGGTGGGCTCGGTAGGTCGCGCGGCGACGCCGCAGCGGCCGGGCGATCGGACGGGTTGATACGTCCAGCGCGTTGGCGTCACCCACGGGGTTGCGGGTGAGGTATGGTGTGGTATCGGTATGGAGTTGGCGGGTTGTGGTATGGGTTTGGTTTTGAGGGGGCCGTGGTTTGATGTGCTTCCTCGTGGTTGTTCGTGAGGGCGCTCGGTCTCGAGGCATGTCGGGTTGGCTTCTGTTGGGTTTGGTTTATGTGGGGTGTGTGGCTGGATAAGGTGGGGACGTTGAGGGGTGGGTGGGCGTTGGAGTGGTTATGGTGTGGGTGTTTTGTAGGGTTTTTTTGTCGTCCGGGCTGGGGTTATTCGGCGCTTGCGGGTCGGGGGGGTCTGTGTGGCAGATGTCCGGGTTGGCACGGGGTTTTGGTTTTGATTATTGGGCTAGGCTTTCGGTTTAGGAGGGTTGTTGGGGGTCTGGGGGAGGTTTGGTCTGTCGGCGGGTTTGTGGTGGTTTTGGCTTCGAGGTGGGCTCAATCGGGGGTGTTTTGAAGGGTAGGTCGGCGGGATCTGGTCGGGTTCTGGGGTTTTTGGTGGATCGGTGGTAGTCGGGTGTTGCGGTTTTGGCGCGGTTAGAAATTTTTGCGGGGGGGTTGTAGGGTTCGGTTCGTGTCGGCTACTGGACAGTGTTTTGGTATTAGTCGTGGGGTGTGTTTGGGGGTGTGAGGTGCCGGGTTGGGTTTTCTCGGAATTGGGTGTCAAGGTCGTTTGAACTGAGGATTTTGGTGTTTTGGGCGGCGGGGGTGCAGGATTCGGTTGGCTGGCGGTCGGTGAGGGTTTAATTTTTACTAAAAATTACATATTAGGCGAGATGGGTTAATATAAGGTATAATAATTAGGCGAAACATTTAGTGGGTTAGATTATGCAGGTTTGGGCGAGTACATGGATTCTTTGATATAAAATTTCATACATGTCGTTATGTATATATATATTTAATATACTTGTGCAAAGTTGCATTTTATTATAAGTACGGATTTTAATCGCGCACCATTATTATTATAGGTCGCGGTTGAGCGTTGACGCCTTTCTTCCTTTGTTGATTTCTCATTTGCTACTTCTATCTTACGGTGAGTTCATAGCCTCACCTTTATAAATTTTAAATGCTTTCTTAAACCCCGCGAGGGAGATACATGTTATTTTATTAAATTGAACACAAGTTGTTTTCAGTATGATGGACCCGAATATATATCTTGATTGCATGAGTAGCATTTGCCAAAAGAGCCCAATTTCGTGAACCGTTAAGTACCTATGATGGGTAGCCGTTGTTACAATTAATAGATCTATGGGCTTTAAAACCCGGTCTGTTTGGGGATGCATCCATTGCGGGAACACCCAATCAAAACGGACATATTGTATCGAGATGTTTAGTAGGTATGAGGCAAAGATACCTAACCTGGGGGCAAAATTATTGAATATTCTTATATGAATCATATTAGTCAATGAGATCGGTGTCACAAGCTCAATGCAATATTTCCTAATAGCTTGTGCGTACAACAACTTATCCGATGATCATTATTTATGCTTGTGTTCTAACTTTTATTCATATAAACTATATGAATTCACTCAACGTTTTTCGTTGACTTTTTAACATGTTTTATCTCAAGTTATCAAGGTTAAAGACTTGGAGCGGACGAGGAGGAGTATTGCGCAAAAGTTTTCATAAACTTGTCTTGTTCCATTCTCCAAGAACTTTTATGTTATGTCTTTTAAAACTTATGTTATTTTATGGTGACGATCTTGTGGACAACTATGTACTCTGATTTCAAGAATGGAATAAATGTTTTATAACGTCTCTTTTCGAGTCGTTCTTTATATTCCTATGCAATTGTATCATGAATTAACACCCAAATGTTGGTTCTGCTGCGTGTAAATTTGGGGGTGTTAAAGGCTCTAGACTCGATAGTTCAATTTGGTTTTAGTAATTAGAGGCTGGAGCAGACTGCCACATTTTCAATATCTACTAACTCGGAGTGAGAAAGTCGATAGAAATGTGTTTAGTCTCCGTAAGAAATGAAACAAGAGTCTTTTGAGAGATATTGAGTGGCTGGGAAGGGTTGTGCATTGCATCATTGGGTCCATGATGACTATCTTCAATACCAGACAACAGCTTAGTGTTTCTGATAGCATATGTATTGACCCGGTTTCTGCCTAAGTGTAAGGATGGCTTCTTTCTTTTCACCCTTTATCTTAACTTTTCTTTTTCATTCTTCAACCCTTTCAGTGCTTACCAAGACTTTATCACTAACACCTTGTTGGGTTTGTTCCAGTGTCAGCTCTGTCTTAGTCCGCATTCTTTCATTTTCTCACTTTACTCCTTTTTACATCATACCTAAGGACTTCTACTCTATCTAATGGAATGTCCCTGGGTAGATCCCTCTGGTTCTGGCTGGATCATGGAAACAAATACCTAATCTTAACCACCTTATAACTCCAATTAATTACAAACATGGTCGGTCTTTTGGTATTGTTCTCAGCCTTAAAACCATTTGAAATGCTCCCCCCAACACGTGTATCAATATTCAGAAAATTTTAGCACATGAAGGGTGAAGCTTGCACTTGAGTCCTTAAAATCACATCTTTAGCCATATATTTTAATCACATTTTCTCCCCTTATCAAAAATGTCAAATCTCTTGATATTTTAGATATCAATTGATTCAAATATGTTTGAAAAACAGGTTGGGGAGAAAAATGTTCCGATTATTAAGAAGTCGTATTAGGAACATTTTTAATGCGCCCCCTCAATTTATGAGGGTATTATATATATATATATATATAATGTTGAGTACGTTAATTTGAAAAAAATTGAATTTATTGAAAAATTCTAGAAAATTCATACTTGAATACTATTTATACTTGCCTATTATTATAAGTCTATACTACATATTCACATTATTCACAAGATAAAATTTTAAGATTGGACCTGATGATTAAAATGGTACGCGTCATCATATTTTGTTTTTTTTGTGATTTGTAGTACACACACACACGGTTCCCGAGCACCAACCAATCGCTTTATATTTTTGAAGATTCGCCTTTCACGCATCTGCTTATCAATCAACTCAGCCATAAGCTCTGATCTATTTTTGTCTATGGCCGTCCACTTCCTCCTTAACATCTCATCGTTATATCCCAGATGAAAATTGAGTACTCTGTGATGAATCTCATCCTAAACTTTCTTGAGTGTCTCGTTTGAGAACTTGTACAGCTTATCAGCCCGCATCACTCATTTCCGTTTTGTTAAGTCTTCATAGATTACCCTTGGTGGTTTGTATGATGGAGTGTAGAGTTCTTTGAATTCGATTTCAGGAAAGGTTTGTTGAGGTGCAGTGATGTTAAGTTTCTTCTGATAACTCTACACCGAGTTGAAGATCCTTAAATCGACGTTTTATGACGAGACTTCTTGTGAACATACGAAGAGCCGCAATAAAGTCAACAATGTCACTCTAGTTGAGATGGAATAGCTTATGTTGAACAGCAAGAATCAACATGTTCAATGTCGTTTAAGTGTAGATCTACGAAGTCACCTTTTTAAACTTGTATGGCTGTCGATCAGCTCTTTTCACCATAATTTCTTCCAAGTGACATATACATGATATAGCATCTTGGTTTCTTGACACTAACAACTCTTCACAACCAAGAGATTTATTATGAGTGGAATAAGACATTTTGCTTAAGAATATTTTGTTCATCTGAGATTTGTACCAAAGCTTGCGCCATTCAACGTTCACCCCACCCCAATGCTTGATCCCCTTTGCAGCGTCTTTTGTCATAAATACCATGTTTAATAGGCAATTCTCTCTCCCAAAGCATAGGAACAACATGTCTTCAAATTAACCTTACAATTCATATCGATCTACTTTTGAAACTTTTGTCTTTCGATTTGACGTAGTGTAGTTCTCAGTCCGAAATCAGAAGTATTTCATATAACCTCCATATCAGTTGAAGAAGTAATTAGCAGCATCACACAAGAGAAACGGTGTAAATGGCCTGGCGCCCTTGCCTGGGTGACCTTGTAGAGGAAGAGTTTTGGATAGGTCAAAGGGGTAACGATCTCCTTCTGGATTATTCCAATCAAGTTTGTCTGTCAATGCATTGAAACACTCTTAGAAGTTGTACTCAAGTTTGATGCTGCTAATGCATGTGCCTTTTAACAGATCATAGGCAGGTCCTAACAAGAGATCTTGAGTAAGATTGTCAATCTTGAGTCGATTCAGCACATACTTGGAGAAGTCAATAGGATTGGCCATGAGATCGTTGAATTTGAGAGGATCCTTTGTAGCAGAGACCATTTGGTTGAACCAAGGCTGTTCAGGTTGACCAAATATAACTTGACGCTTATTCCATTCCGGATCAGGAGTAAGAGGCCTTGGAGGTTGCTTGAACCATTCTGGGTTAGGAGTCGTGGCTGTCTTGGGTTCAGAAGTATCTTGTGGTTGATCATCATCATGAACCACATCTTCACCCGCATCATCCATTACCACCTCAGCAATAGGTTCTTCAATCGGTTCCTTTGTAGAAGCAGACTTACCAATTTTAGAGCCTTTTGTTGGAGCTTTACCTTTTGGGGATCCCTTGGTGGAGGATGGTTTCTTTGAAGACTCTGACTCCTTGGTTATTTTCCTCTTTTTCTTCTTACCATGGTTTGGTACAGCTGGAGGGTCTTCATCATCATCATCATCATGCTTTCTTTTATGGTCCTTGACTGTGTCAGCAACTCCCTTATCCATGGCATTTTCATCCTCTATCAAAGCTTTCATGAGAGCATGGTACAATCTATGATTAGCAAGATTTCTGTTGAAAGACTTGTTTTCATGCATGGTCAGGTAGAGAGCACTTTTCTGATCATATTCTTTAAGAGCTGCCTTATCTGTAGACTTGATAGTATACTTTGGCATCTTTTGCTTCTCGGCTTGTTCCTTCTTAATCTTGAGAATCTCTGAAGCACTATTCTTAGATTCTTATTCAAGATCAATTGTTGGCATCTGAATCTTGCTAGACTCAGGAGCTGGCATCACATACTATTTTTGAATAAGGTCTTCAGTGTGTCTCTATAGAACCTTTTGAAGATCATTACATTTTAGATCCAAGATACTATTCCACAACCGTTGAAACTTATGACTTGAGAGTAGCATGTGCTTTAGTAGAGTGATCTATTTTCTTCAGCTCAGACACATCCTTTTCTAATTTTGCAACTCTTAGCTGAACAGCGGTGAGTGCATTGGATTTAGGGATAGCAGTGGTGATGGTTCAAGCATCGGTTGTGATTGGTGGTGTAGGGATTGGTTCTGTTGTTTGGAGTAGTACAGGTGGTATGCTAGAGACATATGGAGGGGGTAGAAGAGTTGTTTCAGGTGCTGCTGAAGGAGTTTCTTGTACTGGTGTGAGGACAGAGGGCTCAGAAATTACAGACACAGGTACTTCAAGCACGGATGGAGACTGGATATGTGTAACTTCAGATTGAATCTTAATATTCAATAACGAGCTGATCTCTACATTTGTAGTATCCTTAACCGTACCAATTAAAGAAGTATCAGAAGAAAGTTTAAGAAATTGGTCACCAAAACCTGAAGATATAGATAAGCTGGAACTTGTTGGAGGAAGTTCAGCTTTCTTGGAATCATCCTTTGTTTCTTCAGTCTTTTCAACATCTTCCTTGGCCGCATCAGTATCTTCTTTATCACCTTTTCTAGATTCTTTAAATTTAGCATTTATCATCTCTACATCCTCATCTTTTCGCACACGAATCTTATACTTATAGATATCATCTTCATCAGATTCAGTTTCATCATCTTCATCATCAGTATCTTGAGTATCACTTATATGATCATCTCCTTCGTCATCAGCATCACCTTCTTTATCATCCTTCTCTTCATCATCAAGTTTGTCTTCTTCAGAGTATTTACTTTCTTGTTTTGATCCCCACTCTAGAATAACATTTTCTTCAGTTATATCCTTTTCCTCATCGGGAACCCCTAGTTTAGTACTAGTTCCTTCACTTGAGGTAGCAGAGATGACTGTGGACGCATCGGGAACCCCTAGTATAGTACCATTTCCTTCACTTGATTCTCCAATACCTGGTTGTCTCTTGCTGGTCTTCTTGCTTTCTTTAAGAGCTTGCATAATGTCTGCAGCCTCTTTTTCAGCAGGAGTTAAAGATTGAGCACCTTTGAGCTTAGGCTTTGAAGTGGCTGGTTTTGGCTTTGGTGCACTTGGAGTGTCTTAAATTGTTACACCTCTAGAACTTCTACCACCAGACTTCTTTTAGCAGATTCAATCACAATCCTTGCATGAGTAGCATGGACCTTCCTTGCTGCTTTTGCTTCTTCAGCTTCAGTTAAGCTCATAGATTTACCTAACTCCAAAGCAGCGTCTAGATCATCAAAAATAATGTTGTCATCAGCAGAAAGTGTGACTTTCTTCTTAACCACTCTTCTACTAGCAGTGTTTTTCTTAACAGGTTCAGGTTCAGACTCTTTAGATACATCAACAGTTTCCTGAGAGTCATCAACAATCTTCTTACCTTGTGAACCTTTGCCTCTGCTCTTCTTGGGGGGAATCCAACCAGTGGAATACTTGATGAACATTTGGTAAGTCTTAGACCGCTTGATTGTATCATTCAGTGTCACATTAGGAATCTCAAGTCCATATTCCTGATAGTCTTCTCCTATTATGACAAACTTGAGTCTGCTTACAATACCATCATCCTTGATTGTATGATAGTATTGATACTTGAGGTTGGGGAGAGACTTGTGTTTTTTGAGGAAGTGATTGATGATGATTTTGGTGAATCAAGGATATGGCATATTTTCACGTCTAGATCTTCTTTCCTTTCTGTGATCAATCTGGTAGGCAAAATATTCCCAAATCAACACAGGATAGTCGACATTCTCTTTGTAGAACATGACCCACATTATGTCAATCTTGGATTTTCTGAGTCTGTCATTGCTTGTCGTCTTCCCAGAGAGACTCTTGTTAATTATTGCTGCCAGAGTTCTCCATGGCTGAATCATGTGATCCACATACATGTTGGTGTACTTGTAAAGTGGACCTTTATAG
>BQNB010032745.1:26813-52910 GCA_026074375.1 Tanacetum coccineum | reverse complement strand
CCCTCAACTCTTATAACTTCTTTGCAAAACTTCGCCCGGTTTGCAAATTCGACCCTTGTCTTTTAACTCTTGTAATACAACTTGGGGTTTGGCAATTTTTGTCCCTCAAGTTGTATTTTCTTCATGTGGCTGACTTTTGACTTTGACTGACTTTGGCTTTCCATCCCGTGCTTGGGTTTGGTCGTTTTTGGCTTTCTTTTTGAATATCCGTTTCCTGCACAATACAAATGCAAACATACAAATACAATGTATTTTTGGTACGTTTTTAGTCTTTTAAGTCCGCTTTTAATGGAAAATGGTATGTGTAATTAAACACATACCAATAATACGGTTACATCAATGAACTGTAACAGGGATCAAGGAAACCCTTGATTACCTTAAGGCTACACCAACTCTATACTAGACATCTACATCTTCTTGTGTACACACACACACTTTTCTGGATGCATAAAACAATATGCCTATGATCTCTTTATATATGGAGAGATCATGACTTACAAAGGAAGATAATGAATACAATAAGGAAACTAAATCTTTTAATCTTTATTTTTATTCTTCTTGAGCATATCTTTTCGTATCTTCTAATATCTTCCATATTTTGTAGAATATACTCCACCAGCTTGAAGAATCTCTTATTGTCGATTTAGGTCCTTTTCCTTTAAGTCCTTCTTGTTTCATTCTTGTTTTGTCTTATCAACTCAAATATAATTCCCAACAAAACATGTGCACCACCACATAAATGATAACAATATATATCAACTAGCAATTTATTGTAGTTTATGCATGAAGTCGTTAGCCTAAATTTGTAGACTAAGACTGATCGTATTTGCTTAGGTATTTGTCGGTATGATTCATTGCCATACTTGGGTATAATTACCATTCGCGGAGGACTAACTACTAAGGTGAGTTCATAGCCCCCTGTTTTACAATTATTTAAATGATTTACATCCTTGGGGTGAGAACATGCTTTGTTTTACAATTGGACGCAAGTGTACATTTTAAATGGTGAGGATTCAGATCATCCAACTGATTCCACTCCAATACACATTATTGATCAAACCGTCTTCAACTGCCAACCACAAGAAGGAAAAACATCTAAGAAGGGCCTCAGAGACCAGGAGGCAGATGATCCATAAAGATGAGACACATCATGAGGAAAAGTGTACTCAACACCTTCTAATGTTCCACAACCTAGTGGTGAGGTAAGCATGCACCAATTGAAATTGATGTTGTTTTAATGTACTAAATTGCAAACACAGGTTCTTGATTTACAAAAAGCAAATGATGCTAAAAAGCTAAGGAGATTGCTGCTTTGCAGAAGAGGATCTAGAGGTTAGAAAAGTGAAGCAAATTCAAGACTACCTAACATGTTTGGAAAGACTTAGGAAAGTTGTATGTATAGGGAGAGTTGAAGTCCTCTGAAGACGCATGAGAGTTTGGGTGCTCCTGAAGATGCTCCAAACAAGGAGGAGAGTATTGAAGATATTGATGCTGATGTTGAAATGTTTCCTTTTGGTTGATAAAACTCAAGAAAGACAAATGATATTTAATGTTTGGATTCTGGAGTTTGGAGGATGATGTGATTCCTATGGAAGCTAAGTTGATGGAAAAAAGATGAACAAAGTAAGAAGCCATGATAGAAACTGCTGAGTGAAGCATTACACTTGCTAGTATTGATGATAGTGAGTTGTAGTAAACATGGGGGGGGAGTTTGCTTAGGGATGTACAAGAAGTAATTCAGATTTCGTTCCTCTACAACCATTGAGAAATCACTTTGGCTCAGAAACTTCTAACAGATAAAGCAGCTAAGCAAACGATTGTTTACTCACTGCTGCTACAACACACAACTTCAAGACCAAGGATAGAAGGGTGTTGTACAGGAGCCAAAGTGAGTTTTCAAAAAAGAATTCCACAATAATACACAATCTTCAAGTACTAAAGATATAGGAAAAGAGAATTATGATAGAGCTTGAAGTTCTTTGAAGAGGAAAAGATCAAACTACTCATTTGAATGAACAAATTACAAGAGATATTCAAGCTAAGTTAGATGTTGAATTATTAGAAAGAGCAAAAGCTAGCAAGGAAACAAGAAGAAGAAAGCCAACATAGCATTGAATTGAGTCATGAAAATACACAAGCGATGAATGGAAGGCTGATAGATTGCTTGCTGAGGGAACACCAAATCAAGAAAAAGAGCAATTGACAGATGAGAAAAAAGCAAAACTGTTTATGGAACTGATGGAGAAAAGAAGAAAGTATTTTGCAGCTCTCAGAGCACAAGAAAAGAGAAACAGACCTCCTACCAAGGCACAAAAGAGAACTCAAATGTTTACTTATCGTAAGCACATGGGTTATATAAACATACAAACAACTAAAAGGAAAATGTTTTTGATGAATTCAAAGACAGTATTTAAGAAGCTAAAATTTTATTAAATGAAAAGGGATTACAATGCTTTTGAAAGGAAATTACAATAAGGAAAGAAAATAAGCTGAAATTTAAGCTACACTACTCCTATACTACACTACTCTAGATGATTACTACTGTGTGAAACTGCCTCTATTTATAGAGAAGAATGAAGCTTCTCGGCCAAAGGAGCGTCTTCAATCCTTTTGATCTCAACCCTTGAATCAAACCGCCTTAAATCAATCAATCATAGCCATTGATTTGATATACGTCTAATCCACCAATCATTGTGCTCAGGATTGCCAGGGTGTCATAAAACATGCCACGTTGGCTTTCTAGAAGGAGAAGGGAGCATGTGGAGTGTGAAGTTTTTACCATGTGAATTTTGTTGTGAGAAGATAATGAACAGTAAAAAGGCGGGGTTTATTAACTTTGACCAGGGTAAGGGAAAAGTGGTGTTGGGCCTTTTTCTCCTCTTTGGGCTTGGACCGGGTTGAAATGGATATAGGTTTTTATGAATTAGACTTGGACTTGTATTTTAAATAAGGCTTAGGTTTGGACTTAATATTATTCAAATGCTAATGGGCTGACCCGGCCTATTAAATGGGTTACGGGTTGGCCCATTAAAAAGGAATATGACTTTGGCTATGATTTCCTCATGCTCTTCCAATCCCGTGCTCGGTTTTGTCTAATTTGGCTTTGTTTTTGTCCATTTTTGATATATTCGTTACCTGCACAATACAATTCACAATACAAACAAATACAATGTATTTTCTATGTATTTTTGGTCATTTAAGCTCATTTTAATAAGGAAAAATGATATGTGATTAAACACATATCAGATGGCAAAAAAACCCAAAACCAACGGGGAAACTGTTGGGACTTAAAAGACTTCATAGATTCTTAGAAGTTACTACTGCTCAGGTACATAATGGAAATTATGCTAAGTGGTTAGTACTGGTAGTATAATGTTACCACTGCTAGTTACTACTATTAGTATAATTTAGTTATGATAGCATAAATTACTGCTGTTAGTTGAAGTTAAGACTGCTCAGTGTTGAAGACTAAAATATAAGCTAAGTAGTTAGTGCTGCTAGTAGTAAATGTTAAGACTGCTAGTACAAGTTACTACTGTGAGTATATATTAGTACTGCTAGTACTAATATTACTACTGCTTATGTTTATTAGTGCTGCTGGTAAAAGGATTACAACTGTTGAAGACTTTCTACTGTCAAGAGGAAAAAGACGAATGAAAGAGATAAAGATTGTTTAGAGAACAAGAATACTTGTGAAGATAAGTATTGAGATATTTATGTACAAGATATGCATAATTTATTTATTTAAAAGATTACGTTTATGTTGGTGGCGGCCCCCTTATAGGCCTGGCGGCCCCCTTATATATATGGGACCGCCAGGACCGCCACCAGTTACCATTGGCTTTTCCTGTTTATAAATAATGGTCCACCACTTGCTGAAAATTATTCCTCTTTGCATGAAATTTTTCAGTTCTTTCTCTCACTAAAAATATTGATCACTAACATTCTTAGATCTTGTTTTAAGTGATCTCATCTTATCTTGTTCATCTCATCTTTCCTCTCTATCAAGTGCAAGAGAAGAACACTCGTATTCGCCAAGAAACGAAGTGTTGATTAGTGATCTCTCCTCTCTTCTTCTAAGTTCAAATCACATTTATTTTATCTTGTGTATTAAGTGAATCGGATATTGTGTAGATCCGATTGTGTAGATCTTGTGAGTGTGTATATCTTGTGAAGTGGTAGATTGGTTCTAGCTAAGATTAGGACTCGACATTTAGCTTAGTGTTGGAAAATAACATAAGCGACGTGTAAACGGTTTTCTCCGCCTAAAGGGAGCTTGTTGACATAGTGAAATCTCGAGTAGGATACTCGGGGAGTGGAGTAGGGCGAAGAGGAGCTTCGTAGCTGAACCACTATAAAATCTTAGCGTCTTGGTTTGATTATTCCTTTTCTTATCTCTTTACTTATTATTGCTATTGTTATTTAGGCATAGTTTAGATAGTAATTGTTTGTTTATATTGTTGGTTGATTAAACATACAACTCGAATCTAAATATTTTTGAAAGCAAAATTTTAAAATGAAAAAGAACCTGTAAACTATTCAACCCTCCCCCCTTCTAGTTTTCACAACGTAAATAGTAACAAGATACTATATAAATATACATATATTTTTATATGTGTATATATTAATCGGGCAGGGCAGGGCGGGGATGTTATTCCCCACTTTTGCTCCAAACCTGATTAAAAATCCCCGTCTAAGCCCTAAACGCGCCTCGTAACCCGATAAGCCTGCCTCGCCCCGCCCCAATTATTTCGGGTTTTGGATTTCCCCGTCGGGTTCGGGTTTTTTTGCCATCCCTATTCGGGTTGGGCTCGGTTTCGGGTTTAAGTTTATTATGTTTTTCTTCCCACCCTGTTACCGGCCTCCTTTCTTTGATATGTATCTTGGGTTGTAAACGAACTGAACGTTCAGTGAACATTTCATGAACCGTTCGGTAAAAAGTTCGTTTACGTTCGTTTATTTATTAAATGAATGAAAATGAACAACATTTTATGTTCGTTTAATTAAATGAACGAACATGAACACAACTCTTGTCCGTTCATTTATGTTCGTGAACATCCGATTATGTTCTTTTATGATCATATATCAGTTTATGTTCGCCTATCGTATATTTTTATTATATAGTTTAAAAGTTGCTTTACGTAAACAAAATAACACTTATAAAACATAATATTTGTGTATATTTTTGTAAATCTTATGTTTATTCGTTATGTTAGTTCATTTATGTTTGTTTAGTGTGTTAATGAACGAACATAAACGAACATGAACAACCTTATTTCTTAATAAACGAACATGAACAAGAAAATTTGTTCGTTTAAGTGATCGTGTCCGTTTATTTTTCCGACTAAAATTTAAATGAACTTCATTCGTGATCGTGTACCTTCAATTTCGTCATGTTCGTTTACTGCCTTTCACCGTCTTCCACTCCATCGCGGATCCTTCGACACACACACCCATAAAACCAAAGAGTTTGTGTTTTTTCTAGAGAGAGAAAACAACACACACTTATGATATTCAATATGAATTCCTCACCCTTCTATGGAAGTAATAGGAGTGTATATATAGTCCTGGACACGATCTACAAACTACACTTGATCAATTTTTTTTTTAGTCCCCAGAGAGTCCGGACTAATATTAACTAATGTAATTTCTGCATTAGCCAACATATTTTTAAGGCTAACATCTTCCCCAAATAATGTAGGTATAACGAAATTACAATACAATGTTCATAACCAGTACAAATACAACCTAATAAAATGACATCCAAGGCCTCAATGCAGAAGATGACGTCTTTATGTCTTCTTAGTCATATACTTATACTCCAGTTTGGAAACACAATGATATTAGACATGTTTTCTGAACCATTGTATATGCAATTAGTTGATTAACCTTCCCCCTAATTATCAAGCTTGCATGTCTTGAAAAGCTTTCTTCATAGACTTCTTTTTGGCGAAGTTTCTGAATCAGCTTCCCCTCAAACCAACATCCGTATCTTGAGCAGATTCTGAAACTTTGATGTGGCTCGGACGATCTTCTATCATTAACATTTAGAGTGCACAGCAGAATTTTGTAGAAGAATCATCCAATACATGAGGTACACACTTTATCCCTTTCTCGAAGTTGAAACCATAGCACCAGAATCAATTAAGATCCGGAAATGAACTTTTCTTCCTCCAAAATAGTGCTGATGTGAGTTGCTACACCAAAGTCAACTAAGTCCCGAGTGTGAGAAATTGGCATTTAAAGAGTCATCCTTTACGTGTGTACATCTTACATCAACTAATACTACTTCTATACTATATCATGACATTTAGTCTTGGTGAATATCTGTTTAGAGGAACATGCAATAAATCAGCAACAAATATTCTCACGCTTGCAGAATACTTCACACACCATACTAAGTGAAGTAGTATATTCTACTTCCCCCTGGAAGTTGACCTGATTACATCAAAGTATCAGAGTACATGTATTCCCCCATGATGGTTTCGAACTCTCGGAAGCATCATTAACGTGTACGACCATATACTCGAGAAGTTCTTGTCTTAAGCAAACATCTTGAAAAATTATGAATGACATTGAAGGATTTTGAAAGATTTTACTTAGACTGTGAAGTATCATTGACGTTTTGTAGCTTCAAATATCCTATGAGAGTTGCTGATCACATCTCAACCTTATACTCTCTGGCTAACTTACCAACCTCGTATTCTGTCAGCTATTGCTGTGACCACATGGTGAAATAAACCCGATATACCAAACTTGAAAATGAAGTAAAATCCCCCAAATTTGTTACTTAAGCTTGCACTGTTGTTGATTGAAGAACGGTGCAGAAGAAAGCCTCTAAGTACCCTATACCCAATCACAAAGTATATGAAAAGTACAACACCTCTTGAACATCCACATCTGCATCTGCGTGTGACACTGAGTACTACAACGTAACTCCTTTAAGTGATAGCTATAACCCGTGAGTACTACAATGTAACTCCTTACATCGGGTATAACTAGATAATCCAAGTCTCAATCATAAACCGTATACGTTCAAGAAAGTCATCAATCGATAGATTAGGTTTGAAGAAAAGAGGTAGAAAGTAGAAGGAAGTCTTGATGATGAAATAAGTAGACGCCTTCGTGAAACCCACTTCAATCTCAAATAAGGGATACTAGATAAACTTCGTGATCACTTGACATTAAGGTCCAAATCTATAGCCGTTTTGACGTTTAAGTGAATCTTTAATGATCGTTTTAGGAATAAGTGTTGTGTTTTCTTTGGTGTTTTTGTTTTGATTATTAGATTCCTAAATTCGGTCATATGCCCAAAGTCGGTCACATGCCCACCTGATGCGCGAATCGACCTTACCGCTGTCAAAACTAGGGTTTTCTTTGACAAACCGCTATCAAAATGTAACAAACCACTGGAAAGAATGTTGGCAAACTGCTGGCAAAAAGAGGCAAACCGCTGGCAGTGTTTTTAGTAAACCGCTGCCAATTTAAAGCGCCAAACCGCTGCTATTTGACTTTACCAAACCGCTGCCTCTAAAATACCAAACCGCTACGAGATAGCAAACCGCTATCAATTTTGACCTGGCTAAACAGCTGCCTTGACTTGGACAAACCGATGGCTTAAACAAAAGAGTAAACCGTTACTGATTTTATAGCAAACCGCTACCAAGTACAAATTTAGGCAGAGTGACGTTTAGAATGGACCATGAAATAGTAATCTTCACGTGTACCTGTCAAACCACTATGTAGAGGTTTGGTTCAAACTGCTATGATAAATAATTATCAAACCGCTACCAAAACCTGCCAAACCTCTACGAAGTCTACCAAACCGCTACTTACTCTGTCCAAACCGCAGCCATTACTTTGGGACCACTTGGAAAACCGCCACCAGTGGTACTTTTGTTTTCTAGCACAAAAATGACAAACAAATAAAACCAAGTACATTCTTTGCCTTCTTTTTTTCAAACCGCTACAATGAATATCTTAAGCTTGAAATAAGCTCGTTTATACAAAATAAGCCATAAAAATTAATGAAATAAGCTAGTGAAAGGTACTAACTAAGAACTAAGCTTGAAGAATATGATGAAACTAAAACCGTAGCTTAACTAAGAAATCCAAGAGCTTAATAAGCTAAAATCGTGTAGCTTATAGAAACAAGTGAGCCACGAACAAGCTTACATGATGTAGAAGATTTGAACTAGAAGCTTTTTAAGCCAAATAAGAAAAAAGCAAAGCAAACCATGAGCTTATATCTTAAAATAAGCTACGAGATATGCTTAAACACCACGAACACCTTAAAAATAAGCAAACCACAAACACGAATTCCTCCTAGGCTCTGATGCCACTTGTTACCCATAAAGATTCAAGCCTAAAACTAACGATCCGGAGGTCGGGGAGGATAGAAATAAAAGTAAGCCATATTATTAGAGAGAGAAAGGAAAGAGCGTGTATGTTTTATAGAGAGAGAAACAACACACACTTATGAGATATAATATGAATCCTCACCCTCCTATGGAAGTATAGGAGGGTATATATAGTCCGAGACACGATCTACTTACTACACTTGACATTTCTAGTCCCTGCGTGTCCGGAAAATGTAAACTAATGTAATTCCGTATGAGTTGACATATTTTAAGGCTAACAGGAATCTAGTGATGAAGAGTGTTCGAATTCTGGAAGTGAAGATGAAGAGTACGCCATGGCGGTAAAAGACTTCAAGAAGTTCTTTAAAAGAAGAGGTAGATTCGTGAGACAACCTCGGAACGACAAAAAGACATTCCAAAGAAGCCGTGATGACAAGAATGGTAAAAATGATAGAAAATGCTTTAGATGCGGTGATCCAAATCATCTTATTGGAGAATGTCCAAAGCCACCGAGAGACAAGAACCAAAGAGCATTCGTTGGAGGTTCTTGGAGTGATAGCGGTGCAGAAGATGATGAGAAGGTCAATAACGAAGCATGTCTAGTAGCTCAAGCACCAAATGAGGTATGTTCTGAATTATCTTACTTTAGTGATGAAAATTCATCAATAGATGATTTAGCTCTAGATAATGAATATGATAAACTATGCAAAATGAGCTTAAAGATAATCACTAAAAACAAACGATTAAAAGCCACTAGAAATAGCTTAGAAAAAGAAATTAGAGAGTTAAAGGATAAATTGTCCACACTCGAGAAAAACAAAGGAGTTGATCTCGAATGCACAATTTGCCAATCTCTTAAAATTGAGAACGGAAAACTCAAAGAAGAAACTCTTAAACTAACCAAGTTTGAAAAGAGCACACATTGCTTGAATGAAATGTTAAGTAATTAAAAACCCTCCGGTAATAAATTAGGTTTAGGGTTTAATTCATTTGAAGCATCATCTAGTGGAACTAAGGAAATAAAATTTGTAAAATCTCAGAAAAAGGCGTCCTCTGATGGAGGTCCCATAAATATGGGCGCCCCCCAAAGTGAACAGGCGGCCCCTAAAATAATTATGGGACCGCCACCAGCTACGCCTGGATCTGAGAAAAGTGTGTCTTTTCAAAAATCTATTTTGGGTCCTAGACCAAAACACATAATTGCAAACAACGTCAAAGTTCCCGTTACTAGTGATAATGTAGTTAAACAATTTTACAAACCATTGTCAAAACCCGGAGTTAGATTTTTAAAACCAAACCTTAGATAAATAGATATGCCTTGGAGTCGACTTGGAACCCGATGAATGGATTAAAGATAGCGGATGCTATAAACATATGACGGGTAACAGAAAACTCTTCTCTACTTACAAGGCATATAATGAAGGTAACGTCATTTTTGGTAGTAATCTTTGCGGTAACATCATTGGCAAAGGTACGATTTCGACTCTCTCAATATAGATAATGTAGAACATGTTGATAACTTATGATTTAACTTGCTAAGTCTAGGACAAATATGTGATAATAAGTGTAGAGTAACTTTCTCTGAACATGATAGTGGAATTATTAAGGACGGTAAAGTCATATGTAGAGGTATTATAAAGAAACGCGTATATGTGATGAAATTAGGAAATAAGCCAAAGACAAAATTTATCTTGCAACGATTGATGAAAATTCCACACTGTGGCATAGGAGATTAGGTCACGCTAATATGTGTCTCATTCAATCGTTAGCATCTAAGGAACTAGTTAGAAACCTACCTAAGCTTAAGTTTGATCAACATTTTTGTGATGCTTGCAAAATTAGAAAACAAGCTCACGCTAGTCACAAAGCTAAGAATATAGTCTCAACGACTAGATGCTTAGAACTCCTCCACATGGATCTTTTCGGTCCATCCGCCGTACAGAGTTACGGAGGAAATCGTTACACCTTAGTCATAGTATATGACTACTCTAGGTATACTTGGACTAGATTCCTTAAGGACAAAACCGAAGCCTTCGATCAATTCGAAATATTTAGTAAGAAAATTCAAAACCAATTAGGATGTACTATAGTGTCAATAAGAACCGACCACGGTAGGGAATTTGATAATGAGGTGCAATTTGGAGAATTCTGTAATGCCAACGGTATTACACATAACTTCTCGGCTCCACGCACACCTCAATCAAATGGCGTGGTTGAAAGGAAAAATAGGACACTACAAGAAATGAGTAGAACTATGTTGAACGAGCAATCATTACCACAAAAATTTTAGTGTAACGTCGTAGATACTTCAACATACATTCTCAACCGAATCCTAATTAGAGCCATCTTAGGAAAAACACCTTATGAACTCTTGAGAGGTAGGAAACCTACTCTTGACTATTTTAGAGTGTTTGGAAGCAAGTGCTTCATATTAAACACCAAAGACTACCTTACCAACTTTGACCCAGAGTCATACGAAGGTGTCTTTTTAAGCTACTCCCAAAATAGTAAAGCCTACAATGTCCTTAATAAACACAATAGGAAAATCAAAGAATCACTCAACGTGACATTCGATGAAACTCCTCCACCCTATAAGACATCACCCTTGGTGGATGATGACTTAGATGAAGAAGAAGCTATTAGGGCAACCGAAAAGAAAAACTTAGAAAATGTTGTTGAGGATGAAACACTAGAAATTGACGAAATAGTCAATATTATGGAATCTAGGAACCATCCTTTAGAAAATGTCATAGGAAACCTTAACCAAAGAACCCTTAGGTCACAAGCCTAAAACCAAAGTAACTTCTTTTGTTTTATATCAACTATAGAACCTAGGAACGTGAATGAGGCTTTAGGAGATGAAAGCTAGATAGTCGCTATGTAAGAAGAATTAAATCAATTCATTGCTAATGACGTTTGGGAGTTAGTTCCACAACCTAAGAATATGACAATCATAGGAACTAAGTGGGTGTTTAGAAATAAGCTAGATAAAAACGATGTTGTTTCTCGAAATAAGACTAGGTTAGTTGCTCAAGGTTACAACCAACAAGAGGGCATTGATTATGATGAAACTTATGCCCCGGTTGCTAGACTTGAGTCTATTAGGATATTATTAGCTTATGCTTGTGCCTTAGATTTTAAACTATTCCAAATGGATGTAAAAAGTGCATTCCTGAATGGTTTTATCAATGAGGAGGTATACGTGGCACAACCTCCAGGATTCATTGATTTTGAAAAACCAGATCATGTTTATAAACTAAAGAAAGCTTTATATGGTCTTAAACAAGCACCCAAAGCTTGGTATGATAGATTAAAAGCTTTCCTTATTAAACATGAATATAAAATGGGAATGTTAGATAACACTTCTTTTTATACGAAGGAAAGTTCAAATCTCATCATCGTTCAAATATATGTCGATGACATTATATTCGGTTTGACTTGTCAAGACATGTGTGATGAATTTGCCAAAATCATGCATGACGAGTTCGAGATGAGCATGATGGGTGAACTTAACTTCTTCCTTGGATTACAAATAAAACAAATGGAAGATGGCATCTTCTTTAATCAATCTAATGTATATTATAAAATGCTTACGAAATCTTGGCTTAAAAGATTCTAATCCCATGTAAACCTCCATGTCCTCTGCTATAAACTCACGAAGACGAAGAGTGTGAGTCGGTGATACACTAAGTATCGAGGCTATGAAGGTACTTTATTATATCTAACGCAGTAGCCTGATATCATGTTTAGTGTCGCCTTTGTGCCCTGCTTCCATGAGGATCCCAAACCTTCACCTTGAGAGGTTAAGCGTATCTTCAAATAACATTTAAAGGCCGCTGTGCACTAAGATTATGGTATCCTAAGGGGACCGGCATAGAAACTGTAGTATATGCCGACTCTGATCATGCGGGAGATTATGTGAACCGAAAGAGCACTAGCGGTATTTTTATGTTCGTGGGATGTTATTTGACATATTGGTTCTCGAAGAAAAAAACCGCTCTTACTATATCCACTACCAAAGCCGAATACGTAAGCGCCGAAAAGGCATGTCAATAAGCACTATGGATGAACAAGCTCTCATCGACTACGATGTACGACTTGATGACATTCCCATCATGTGCGACAACAAAGGCGCGATTGACCTTAGCAAAAACCCGGTGCAACATTCTCATACCAAACACATCAAAATACGTCACCACTTTCTTCGTAATAATGTCCAGAAAGGACATATCTCAATCGAAAAAGTGTCGTCCGTCGACAACATCGCCGACATTCTTACTAAACCCCTTAAACGTGAATCGTTTAACTATCTACGTCTTGGTTTAGGAATGATGGAACACATTCCATAAATCTTATGAGTCCGCTTCTCCTTCTTCTAGTTTCGATTCTAGTCCGTGTTCCATTCCGTGTCGTGACAACTTAATTACTTCATCCGAAGTACTTTAAGCATTTTTAATTCGCGAAATGCAAATTAAAACGTCACTCTTCTTGGTAAATTTTTTGTTAAAAAAAACTAAGTCCAAAAACCCTCGCTGAGGGCGGCCCCTTACCATAGGCGGCCCCCCAATATATTTGGGACCGCCAGGAAATATGGGACCGCCACCAGCAAGACACCATCTTGAACACTTAGTCAAAAATATTTTTCAAACACAAAACCAAACACCCCCTTCTTCTCTGCAGCGACGAAAAGGACGAAAACCACCCAAAAACTTAAAATCACCCATTAAAACTCTAATTGAAGATCAAATCAACACCAATAATCATCCATAACATCTTAAAGATCATCAATTGTAAGTCATTTCATCTATTTTCTTTCAATTTGAGTCTAGGGTTCATAATGAACATCAAAATTGAAATTGGGGATTTTCTATTTTTCTTTCAATTTTGTACAATTAGGACTACTAGGATACAATGTACAACTAATATGCTTCCCGTAGACATAGGATTTGCATACATTAGTGAGTTTGTCGAAAAATTGATTTTGAACCAAAACCCCAATTTCATTTTCAAATCACTCACGTTAGGAACAAAATAAAATTGTTGTTATGCATTGTCAATACAATCTAAAAACGTTTTCAAACACATGCATAATGATCTCATGAACAAATTTCGAGATACATAATTCATATGTATTTTTCGACTTGTTTGGTTGAGCAAAATCAAATTAAGGAGCGTTTGGGTTAACTCTTAGGATTTTATTTTTAGGTCGAGTTAATCGTTACTCCACATTTGTTGCATATAGGCACACACTAGGCATCTCGTTAAATGAAGGAACCTCACTAAAATTATCTTTTCCAATTTTAGGTGAAATGACTTTGGAAGATGAATTACGGTACACAAAATCATACGTTCCAACAATCTCAAATGAAAACTATATTCCTGATATCTTAAAACCCATCATTCGAAACCTAGAATGTAGGTCAATCCATGAAGGTCGCCCTATATCTCCTGAATCCACTAAATACGATAATATTCAAACCCTTTTTCAAGTTATCAAACTTTTGAAAATATATGAACTCCATGAAGGAATTTGTCCAAGATTTCTACTTGAATTTTATTCCTCAATAGAAATCACCAAAGATGACAATCTAAACATCTTCTTAACATTTTGGGCATTGAAAAGAACATTTAAGTTCTCACTCGAGTCATTTGCCTCAATTCTCTCCATTCCATGTGAAGGAGAATGTTCTTACTCTGAAGAACCCTCTCTCGACTCTTTGAAAACTAATCAAGAGTCAAACACACCTTATCAAACACACATTCCAACACCAAAGGAAATTATCCAATCAATCACAACAACCGGACAAACCATTTTTCCAAACAAAATCCTCAAGGAAGAACTTCGTCATGACATGAGATCTTGGAATGAAATCATTCAAGATAATGCCTTTGGCACTCAAAATGACTCACCATTTCTTCCTGCATCATCATGTCACATGATGTATTGCATTCTAACAAGTACTCCTTTCAACTTTGCCTACTTTCTAACCAAACGAGTTGAAAATATTAAAAATCAACCAAATTCTCCAATGCCATATGGAATGATTCTAAATCGTCTATATGATCACATCATCAAAATTAATCCTCATCTACGAAAATCAAAATACAAATCATATTGGCCATCCATGAAACCTTGGGTTCATCCTACTCATCTTAAATCAATTATCTACATATCTTCTGAAGAAGTTTCAAGTAAGGATTCAAATTATGGTTGAAATATTTTCTTTTGAATTTATTGCTAGAGTGACGTACCTTTTATCTGATTACTATGAAATATTATCTTAACCTCTATTATGGATAATCAAGTACGTGTATAATGTGTCTACATTATTATTTCATGCTTGCTATGTGACATTTAGTAGACCTTTAAGTCATTTATATGCTTCTACTTGGTCATATTACATGATTTCTTTTCTCTTTTAGATAGATTATGTAATTCTTGAAGTGATGGAAATGTCATAATCGCCCTTCCAACCCTTATGACTACTCTGAAAAAGGATTAAACTTCTGGAAACTTTTGTGATTCTTCAGAAAATGGCCCCCTTAAATGTTGGGCGGCTCCCTAATATATATAGGACCGCCACTTATATAAGGGACCGCCCTCAGAGGAACCACGAAATTCTCTTGTTTCCTCTCTCTATCTATAGCCTTAAGCTGGCATTTCCCAGATTGGCTAAACCATATTTGGCACCTTCTTCTTCCTAAACCATGCGTTGCCATTTTATCCAATCTTCCTCATTATTTAATCACCCAACTTCTATACGTCACCACCATCTTTATCTCCCTCAAACCCCCCTTCTTCAACATCAATGTCTTGCTCAAACCACCATCCCAACTTTTCTAGAAAACTAAGAATGTCGGTTAGACAAGTGTGGAAGCGTAATACATCCAACCCAAAACCATCATCCTCTTTCCAACATGAATCACCACCACTTCCTCCACAAGTTCATCATCAATCTCCTTTACCACCTTCCTACAATCCTCTAAGAGATGAAATGGTCAACTCACTTCACAACATCTCCACCATTCTTGACACACACAATAACCCTTCCCATGCCTACATTCAAGCACCACCTTCCCCACCACCTTAACAAATCTATCCACCATCTCATGGTCAAGTTGACTTTCAGTCAAGCTTTTGTCATTGTTGTCGATACTCTAGAAACCAATTTCATTCCTTGAGAAATGAAATCAACTTCATTCACTTTATTCTCACCCGTCTTATACCTCAAACCCGAACTTCTCCAAACCATGCTTCACCAACCTCACCATTCTCTCTCTTTATTTAACCATTCTCACATGGTTAACCTACCTAAATAATCGAACGACCAACTTTGGATTATGGCATCTACTATAATTCAAGATTTAACTAGTTTATGCTTTATGTCTTAGTTTATGTTTACCTTATTTGTAATGATCATACTACTATGGTATTGATTTACTATGTGTTGAATGAAATTTCTTTATAGTTGATTAGCATGCATAACTATGGTGTTATGTTGATGAGATATTTGTCTTGCACTTGTACTTCTAACCTTGTTTTGTAGAAAACAATTTTCGTAAGATCGATCCCTTGGTGCCCCAAAAGGGGGGGAGCTCACATTAAGGGGGAGTCTTGATAGCGTCGATTTCTTTCTCACCTCTACAACTCGACGATCATCCTTTTTAAATTCAACAAAAAGGGGGAGAAATGAAATAAAACTCATTAATAATTTCAAACCTTTATTTTTATTTAAAATGAGTTTATATTTTGTCATCATCAAAAAAAGGGAGATTGTTAATATAAATAATGTCTAAAATCGTTATTTATATTTTTTGACCTCTCATTGTTTTGATAATAACAAAATGTAAAAACGTTTACGATAAAAATAAACATTCACAAATTATTAAGTGTGAAATTTCATTTATAAGATTAGTGATCACTTAAGGTATGGATAAACAAAATCATTAAGCATGATTAGTGATCAAGAAAATATTTTTCTCTTAAACCTCACTTTTAATTCTACAAAAGTATTTTCTTAAAAATACATTTATAAAATATTTTCTAATTAAAAGAAAAGTTATATTAAAAACTTAAAATTTGAATTTCAAATTTTCCTCCCAAAATGGAAGGTTCCATAGCAGATACAACCTTCAAAACAAAAAGAAAAAAACAGGAGCGGAGTCTAGGGGCGACCCCCTTATAGGCCTGGCGGCCCCAATATATATATGGGGCCGCCGGGACCACCTCCAGTTACCGTTGGGATTTCCTGTCTATAAATACTGCTCCATTCCGAGCAGAAAAACATTCCCCTTTGCACGAACATTTTCAGTTCTTTCTCTCACTAAAAATATTAATTACTAACATTCTTAGATATTGTTTCAAGTGATCTCATCTTATCTTCTTCATCTCATCTTTCCTCTCTATCAAGTGCAAGAGAAGAACACTCGTATTCGCCAAGAACCGAAGTGTTGATTAGTGATCTCTCCTCTCTTCTTCTAAGTTCCAAATCTCTATTGTATTTATCTTGTGTATTTGTGTGATTCGGATATTGTGTAGATCCGATTGTGTAGATCTTGTGAGTGTGTATATCTTGTGAAGTGGTAGATTGGTTCTAGCTAAGATTAGGACTCGACATTTAGCTTAGTGTCAGAAAATAACGTAAACGACGTGTAAACGGTTTTCTCTGCCTAAAGGGAGCTTGTTGACATAGTGAAATCTTGAGTATGATACTCGGGGAATAGAGTATGGTGAAGAGAAGCTTCGTAGCCGAACCACTATAAAATCTTGGCGTCTTGGTTTGATTGTTCATTTCCTTATCTCTTTACTTATTATTGCTATTGTTATTTAGGCATAGTTTAGATAGTAATTGTTTGTTCATATTGTTGGTTGATTAAACATACAACTCGAATCTAAACGTTTTTGAAAGAAAACTTTTAAAACGAAAAAGAACCTGTAAACTATTCAACCCCCCTTCTAGTTTCCATATTGTTCAACTCATCCTATTCATTGTTGACTCTGGATGCACTAAGCATATGATGGGAAACCTCAAGCTGTTGTGTAATTTCATTGAGAAATATCTGGGTACCGTTTGTTTTGGAAATGATCAATTTGCTCTAATTCTTGGTTATTGGGATTTGGTTCAAGTAAATATAATGATCAAGATGGTTTATTACATCGAAGGCCTCAATCACAATCTCTTCTTGGTTGGTCAATTCTGTGATGCGGATTTAGAGGTTGCATTATGGAAATATACTTGCTTTGTAAGAGATCTTCAGGGAAATGACCTACTTACGGGTAATCTTGGATCTGATCTCTATACAATATCTCTTCAAGAGACATCTTCACCAACTCCAATCTATTTTCTGGCAAAGGCTTCACCAACTCAAGCCTGGTTATGGCATCGTAGACTTTCTCATCTTAACTTCGACACCATTAATCTGCTTTTCCAAGAAGGATATTGTGAATGGATTACTAAAGTTGAAATATGTCAAGGATCAACTGTGTTCTTCATGTGAACTAGGTAAAGCAAAAAAAAGCACATTCAAGACAAAGACTGCTCCAAGCTTAAAAGGACGGTTAAATTTGATTTACATGGACTTATGTGGTCCTATGCGGATTGAAAGCATCAATGAGAAGAAATACATTCTGGTAATTGTAGATGACTACTCTCGATACACTTGGACTCACATTCTAAGAACCAAGGATGAGACACCAGAAGTACTTAAATTTTTTTATCAAGATGATTCAACGCATTTCAAGCTTAAGTGATTATTGTTCGTACTGACAGAGGCATAAAGTTCTTAAACAAGACACTCCATGCTTATTTTAAGGAAGAAGGAATTGAACATCAAACTTCCACTCAAAGAATACCTGAACAGAACGGCGTTGTTAAAAGACGGAACCGTACTCTGGTTGAGGCTGCTCGAACGATGCTTTTAGCTTCCAAGATTCCTTTATTCTTTTGGGCTGAAGTTATTGCAACCGCATGCTATACCTAGAACAAATCTCTCCTCATCCCCAGACATAAAAAGACACCATATCACATCATTAATGATAGAAAACCTTCTATCAAACACTTTCACATCTTTGGTTGCACTTGTTACATAACCCGAGATGGTGAAAACCTCGACAAGATGAAAGAAAAAGGGGATCCGTACATTTTGGTAGGATATTCTACACATTCAAAGGGATATAGAGTCTACAACAAGAGGACCAGATTAATAGTTAAATCCATTCATATCAACTTTGATGAAATCAAGGAATTGTCAAAGGCGTAAGATTATGACAACTCTGGCGATGTACCCCAACTACAAAAGACTTTTGATCGTAACCGTTCAGAACTCGAAACTCATGAGCATAGCAATGAACCTTCAAGTTGAAAGCTAGTTCCAAACGATTCTCCTTCAGCAAATACAACAGCTCCGTCACTACAAGAGTTGGAACTTTTACTCAGTCCGTTGTATGATGAATTCTTCACTACATGAAATTCTAGTGTCCCCAAGTCTTCTTCTCCCTCTAATAATTCTCAACAACACGACACACATCCTTCAGCGAATGCTCAATCTAGAACATCATCGATCACTCCAACTACCACTGTAACTGCTGAGGAAAACAACACCGATATTCAAGCAAAAATTCAAGTAGAAAATGCACAAATAGACGAAAACAAATTTTACAACATCTTGAGTACACCGGTACATGAAGAAGCTGAGTTATCTACTTGCTATGTTGATCCGTCAAACATGCATACACTAGTTTCAAAACATGTCATTTATAATTTTCTTTATGGCTTATGTGCAAATCAGTACATAACTCAGACTTCAAATAAAGGAAAGTTATCTATAAAGATAACTTATCCTAACAACGAGAAAATCAATTTTCTCGGTCTTGATCTGTTCTTACAAGACATTCAATGTTTTGAGCTAAAGAAATGGTTAGTGTACGCATAAGTACATTTATCCTTAGAGTTAGAAGAGAAGTCTTCTAACATGTGGTTTTTGAGGGGGAGTTTTTCGAAAACTAAAGTTTTAATGTTTTTGGATACATCATCTCACGACAATTCTTATGTATTCAAAACATTATCAAAAGTTTGTTATAAGATGATCCAGTGGCTGAGCATAAATTTTCAAGAATTCTTTAATGACAATTCATAATCTTTCAAAATTGTGTGCTCAACACTGTCTCAACCTCAATTTTATATTCTTTTTACAACTTGGTATCATTTTATTTGGTGTCAAACATATGTAATATTAAGGGGGAGCATGAAGAAAAAGTTCCACGTAATTCATGCTGAAACATTTTTCCTCATGGAATTTTTATAACAAATGTTAATCACTTGGTATTTCAAAATAAAGTGACTTAGTGTTTGGTATTTCAAAATAAAGTGACTTAGTGTTTAAAATAAGGGGAGAAATGTGATTAAAATGTGATCTAAAAAATAATAAGTGATTTAAAATACTCAAAGTGCTTTATACTTCTACCCACATGTGCAAAATAATTTCGTTTATCGATGCACGTATGAAGGGGAGTTTTTCCAAATGATGAAACTTTCAAAGTGTTAAACGTTTTGATATTTTATCAAACACTTTGATTGATTTTCAATGGTTTTATGGTTATGATCAAATACCCAATAACCTATTAATTTATGACGATTCTGAATTCATAAGGCGGTTAGGTTAGGTATTAGTCCTTTGATCCAACCAGAACTGGACGGATCTACCCAAAGACATCCAATAGTTAGAAATAACAGTCCTTAGGTATGATTTGGAGATGAATGAGAAAAAGGGAATAATGTTCACTAAGACATGAGTTAACACTGGAACAATTACAACAAAGTGTTAGTAATGACGTCTTGGTAAGCATTGAAGGGGTTGAAGAATGAAAATGAAATGTATGGATAAATGGTTAAAAGAAAGAATCCCTTCACACACTCTAGGCAGAAACTGGGTCAATACATATGCTATCAGTTTTCACAAAGATGAATTCTAGTATTGAAGACAAGACATCATGGACCCAGTGATGCAATGCACAACCCTTCCCAGCCATTCAAGTTTCTCTTAAAAGATACTTGTCTCATTTGTCATGGAGATCAACATGACTACTATTGACTTTCTCACTCCGAGTTAGTTGATATTAAAAAGGTGGCAGTCTGCTCCAGCCTCCGATCACGAAAGCCAAAACGCACTAATAGAATCTAGAGCCAAGAGATCAATAAATAAATCTCATTAGGACACATTCCATAATGAACACTTGTTGAACACCATTAAGTTCACAAGCTATTAACAAGAGTCTTACGCATTATCCTTTCAGTGTCAACATCAAACAGCACTGTGGTAGGTGACTTGCGAGATTCTATATGAATCAAACTTGTGATAACCGGATATAGATTTTTGGTCCAGTAAATGAATTGACGACTCAATCAGTAAGATAGTAACTAACTTATTCACTCTTATCGTGTTTTCTGCTTTTAGACGTTCCGGTAAAGAGAACAAGCAAGCATGGTGAATCTAATACATCTGTGTTAGAGGATCTTACGATTTAAGCTGGAAACCCTGTCAAGGAGATTCTTCTAAATTGAATCAACCTGATCACAAGTCGGTCCTCATGGAATCAGAGGTTATCGCAACTATATTCTGACGAATGACAAAGCCATAATCGTCCATATATGCTGTTTTTCACTAACATTAAAATGCAGGTACAAACGACGGTGTTGCAGCCACATTCCAGCACTACAAAGACATACTCTAAGCATCAAGATTTAAGAATTAAGAAAGCTCAAGAATTAAAGACAAAGACTTCTGCAACTCTGATATTCAAGATCTTTCCTAAAAATATCAAGATTATCAAAACAAAGATTGCCAAGGGAGATTGTTAGCAAGCTTTCAAATTGATGCAAAGTATGAGCATGTTGGTCAAGACACAAGATCGCAAGGTGGCAATGACGATAAAGACAAAAAAGGAAAAGATTTAAAGATCCCAGAACTGAAGACAAAATCAAAAGACAATGACAAAGGCTCAAGATCAAAGATCACACATCATGAAGGAACAATCCTACAACAAAGATAAAGTCCAAGAACAAGACTTAAGAACTCAACGATAATACAATCTCAAAGACCTTGCTTCAGGGGAGATTGTTAGCCTTAAAATGTTGAGTCAAACATGGAATCTTCGATCTTTACTTAAATATATATTGTAATAGGCTAGAAGGGTAAACGGGCTCGTAATATTAAGCTAATATGTCATGTGTTGTGGGCTAAAGCCCAACCAAAACCCGAGCCTGACCCGAGTCAAGCCCATATGGCGTCCTAGGTTAAGGTCTAGGTATAAATACCCCTTCTTCACACATGGAGAAGGGTTGGTTGCTCATTTGTAAGAATTGTTTACACATAGTAATCCACCATCTCTTTCTCTCTCTAACTTCCTTCTTTATTTCTTCTCATCTTCTTCCTTTAATTCTTATATGATTCGACTATGGTGAAGTGATATATTGGTTCCTACACATCATATAAAACTTTTCATCTGCATAACACTACATGCTTACATTGCCTATACTTGCGTTTATATTGCTTTACACATATTTTACACTTGCCTTATATAAAGGTTATTTATATAAACCCTTGGTTGTCACAACACTATGTCTCGCTCTACTATTCCATCTAAGTCTCTAGTTGAGAGTATTAGATCATATGTTTCAACTACTAGAGTTCATGACCCTGCCTTAGTCATTGATTTAAAATCCGAGCCTTTTAAGGACCCAACATCATCAATTGATTATGCAACTTTAGACCTAGAGGTTGAGCCACTTGGCTCACCTGCCACGTTTGATTACTATGGCGGATCAGAGTTTTTTGAGGAGGGCCCCTTGGGAGACGATCCTTCTGATGATACTTCAGGGACAAATGAGTCACCACCAGCTTAGGTTGTACCCACTATTGCTCCGCAGTCACCACCTATTCTATCTCCTCCCATTGTTCAACCAGGACAGAAGTTACCTACAGTTGCTTGGCGCTGGCTTGGCGAGACTGCGCAAGCACTAAGAAAGATGGTCCGCCCTTAACCTCGTTTATCCCTAACCCCTTAGGTTGCTATTGCCGAATGGGTTGCCGCACCACCATCTCCATTACCACCGCCATCACCATTATCACCACTATCATCATCCGTACTGCTACCATCACCTACTCATTCTAGACCATCTTATGGGAGGTCTCGTCCTTCATAACCCCTATTAGATTCACCTTAGCCAGCATCACCACCTCGTAATAGGTGCAGAGGGTCATCCTACTTGACATCATCATCAGCCGTACCAGCAGCACTAGCAGCACCAGCATCAGCAGAGTTAGCACTAGTAGCACCAGCACTACCCTCCATACCTATTGACTTGTTACCACCTCACAAGAGGTTTTTTGCTATTGAGAGGGTTGAGACTGCAGAGAGAGAGAGAGAGAGAGAGAGAGAGAGAGAGAGAGAGAGAGAGAGAGAGAGAGAGAGAGAGAGAGAGAGAGAGAGTGAGTGAGAGAGAGATACATTGAGAGCTAGGCTCACAGCAGCTGAGAGTCAGATTGCTGCTCTTCAGTAAGAGGAGATTAGCAGAGATGTTAGAAAGGTTAGGATTAGAGATCGACTTTAGAGGATCGAGGACACCTTACATGATAGATAGATAGACAGGTCATTATCATTGTAGCTTATGTTGTAGTCTACCAAGCATCGAGTAGTACTCAGCTGGTAGCTTTTGATATGATGCTTGTATGTATTTTTCTTTGAAAAATGATGTACTAAGTATTGAAATCTATCGGTGTTGGTTTATGTGTACGCTGCTTTGTGATGTTGATTTATTTATTGCTAGGATTGATTCTCTTATATCTTTGCGTGTTGTGATATCGTTATTATTATATCTCCGCGTGTTGTGATCTCATTATTTATTATACCTATTGCATGACGTGGTTATGATTGTATAAAATCTCATGTGTGTTGTGTTTCTTATGATTTTGAAGAACAATGCCAACCATAAGACAGACAATGAGTTCCGAGGCCATTGAAGAACTGATAGAACAACAGGTAGCTGATGTGTTGTTGACTTACGATGCTAATCGGAACAACAAGAATGAGAATGGAAATGGGAATGGAAGCCACTCTGATGAAGGAAGTGGCAGTAAGAGGACCGTGCACATGGCTTGTGGTTGCACGTAAAAAGACTTTTTGAATTGTCAGCCCCACAACTTCAAGGGCACTGTAGGGGCTGTAGGATTAGCTCAATGGTTTGAAAAGATGGAATCTGTATTCCATATTAGCCACTATGCTGTTGAATGTCATGTGAAGTATGATACTGGTACTTTGTTGGATGGTGCTTTGACATGGTGGAACTCCCATGTTAAGACTTTTCGGTTTGAAGTAGCCTATGACATGTCATGGAAAGATCTGATGAAAATGATGACCGAGGTGTACTGCCTATGAAACAAAATTTAGAAGTTAGAAAGTGAGTTGTGGAACTTAACTGTCAAAGGTACCGATGTTGTGGGTTATACATAACGTTTCTAAGAATTGGCTTTGTTATGCCCGAATATGGTTCTCGATGAAGAAGAGAACATAGAAATGTATATCTGGGGTTTTCTAGATAGCAATAAGGGGAATGTGACTTCAGCTGGACCTGAAGACTTCTAGATGCTATTAACTTGATAAACAGTTACATAGATCAAAAAGTGCGTGTTTTTACTGCTAAACAGGCTAAAAACAAGAGGAGGTTGGAGAACAACCCAAGAGATAATCATGTGCAGCAACCACCGTACAAGAGACAGAATGTAGCAAGGGCCTACACTGCCGAGCCTAGCGAAAATAAAGAGTATGATAGAAACCTACCTCTATGCAAAAAGTGCAAGTTGCACCATAATGGACCGTGCATTATAAAGTGCGGGAATTGCAAGAGGGTTGGTCACTTGACCAGGGATTGTAGGAGTATCATTGCTGCAGCAAGTCAGAAGGCCCTAGAGGCAAATCAAAGGACTACCATTACTTGCTTTATGTGTGGAAGACAAGGGGATTACCGAAGTGACTTCCCGAAGCTAAAAAACCAGAACTGTGGGAATGCAGATGGTAATGGGGAAGCCCGAGGAAGGGTGTATGCTTTGGGTGGAAGAGAAGCCAACCAGGACCCAAATCTCGTTACAGGTATGTTTCTCCTCAATAATCGTTATGCTTCTATCTTATTTGATACTGGTTCTGATAGAAGTTTGGTGTCGACTGCATTTATTTCCTTAATTGATATCATCCCATCTGCATTAGACAGTAAGTATGACGTTGAGTTAGCTGATGGAAAAATAATAGGAGTTGATACTATACTTCGAGGCTGTACTTTAAATTTTATAAATCACTCATTCAACATTGATTTAATGCTTATGGAGCTTGCTAGTTTTGACGTTATTATCGGTATAGATTGGTTGTAAAAGTATCATGCCGTGATCGTTTGTGATGAGAAGATCGTTTGTATCCCCTATGGTGATGAGATATTGATTTTCCGAGGTGATAGGAGTCACGGTAGAAGAAGGCCAGATTGAATATCATATCGTATACCAAGACCCAGAAGTATTTGAAGAAAGGATGTCACGTCTTTCTAGCACACATCACAAAGAAGAAGACGAAGGAGAAGTCGGAGGAGAAGCGACTTGAGGATGTACCTACTGTGCGGGATTTTCTGGAAGTCTTCCCGAAGATTCAACTGGACTCCCACCAACCCAATAAGTGGAGTTTCAAATTGAATTGGTACTCAGTGTTGCACCTGTAGCACGGGCGCCTTATCGACTAGCTCCTTCGGAGATGAAAGAGTTGTCTAATCAATTGGAAGAACTTTCCAACAAAGGATTTACAAGACCAAGTTCCTCACCTTGGGGATCTCTGATTTTGTTTATCAAAAAGAAGGATGGATCCTTAAGGATGTGTGTCACACCCCTAAACAGGGCCTGGTCGTAAACATGTGTCTGGGGGCGTGACGTCATAATACACATCACATAAGATACAAAGAACGACCCCTAAGGGTACGTTTAAAAATCCAACATCGTTGCATAAATTAAAATAGTTAAAGTTTTACATAGGCCCAACGATAATATGCGGAAGCGAATAAAAGGTTTTAAAGTTTGACAACGATGTTAGCATAGATAATAATAGCTTTTGAAAGCTGTCTAATGCAAGGCAACACCAACAAGAAAGCAAAGGCATCCATAGCTAAGCACCTGAGAAAAACATGCTAAAATGGATACGGATAATTAGTCCCAACAGTTCTATTTACAACATTCGCGCTTACTTAACCAGTACGGTTGGTTAAGCAATTGACGGTTCATGATAATTCGGGCATTAGTGGTCTATTCGCTACTTAGGCAACACGTAATCAGGAAAAGGAAACATAAAGTAACTGTGTCCATAGTTTGAAAACAAGCAATGTTTATCACCCCAAAATAGTAAAGTAAAAGTATTAAAACGTAGGGCTATGAACTCACCTTAGCAAAATGAGCAAATGATAATCACGCAAGTAAAAGATGATATAGAAATCTAGCCGTGACCTAGAATAATAATGCGTCTTAGAAACACGGAAAGTATGCCAAGAATTTCACAATATGTTTGTCACCAAAATACACCCATGTGTGTTTGCTTTAGTTTGATTATCAAATCATGACGAAATAAAATCATATAGTTTTTTGTTAAGTTTCGGCGTTTAACCAAAAATTACCATTTTTAGAAAGTTTCTATTTTAGGAAAGTTTTTAGTTTC
>BQNB010032745.1:2506-22058 GCA_026074375.1 Tanacetum coccineum | reverse complement strand
ACTTGGACTGGATTGTGGTATATTCAACTGCCATGATAAGTGTTGTCAGTATTGTTCGTGTATTGGGCCCAATAAATATTAGTGCTGCTGTTTAATATTATTTAATTATTTGGACTTAAAGAATTAGTGATGCTCAATGAATTAAGACTGCTAGCTTTGTCCGATAAATAAACATTAGTACTGCTTGGGCGTAAAAGGTCAAAAGTTAATACTGCTTTCTTTGTCCGAGAAGATTTTAAAACTGCTAGTGTCGTTCGAGAAAGAAGTTTATACTGCTAGTTTGGTTCGATAGCGGATGACAAAGGGAATTATGTTTTTGGACAACAGACAGAGGAAGAATTTTGGTTTTTAGTTTACATGTTCTCAGCAGGTTTAATGGCTTGTTTTATTTGTTC
Organism: Tanacetum coccineum; assembly: GCA_026074375.1. NCBI lineage: Eukaryota > Viridiplantae > Streptophyta > Magnoliopsida > Asterales > Asteraceae > Tanacetum > Tanacetum coccineum. The sequence goes on along the minus strand of BQNB010032745.1, from coordinate 21,663 downwards.
AATTGGTTACGGAGATGATTAATTATCACTTATTTAAAGATGAAGTGGAGTTTCACAAGTTTGTGTTCTTATCATATCTCAAATGGCTTACAATATTTGGAGGTAACTTGTTCGTGCTTAGAAACGATGTGACGAAGACTTGACAAATCTAGCAAAGGTGTGTGATCTAACTTATGGTGCTCAATGCTCACATTTGCTATCACTTTGGTTATGTGTCTCATAGAAAATGAGGATAATTGTTAAGAGATTGCGGTCTCCTTATACATTGGTTTTAGGTATACGTTCGAAGTCACGTGGATAATACAAGATATAAGACACAAGTTTGGGTTGTTCTACTTCAGCATCAAGTTCGCTATACTTAGTTTTCTTCATCATTAATCATTACATAGAGCCTACAGAATTTAAAGATTCAAGAGATGGTTAACATATGGGTTTCAGGGGAAGCTTATTGTTAAAATGTTTAACCATTTATATGCTACATCAAGGTGAAGGTTTTTACTACTACTAGCCTTTGTTACTACTGCTAGTTTTAGTTTCTACTGCTCAAGTTCATTTATCTTAAGGCGCGTCATGAAGGGTAATTTGAGTTGTTGGAAGGCTGGATTAGAAGTGTAATATTGGTTTATAGTTATGAAGATCAAAGTTGCATACTTTAGTCTCCTATTTGATATTGACAAAAAAGGGAAGAAGATTTGATGATTTGCAACTTTTAGATCCTTGATAGCTTAAGGGGAAGTTTTCATTCGTATATGAACTTCAGGGGAAGCTTAGAAGTTTTGTTTTCATTCAGGGAGCTGATAACATCTTCAACTTCAGGGAAAGCTTTGCTTAATGAAGAAGATTGTACACACATTGTTTTGTTATTTGTCATCAATCAAATAGGGGAAGATTTGTGGGAATTCATATTTGATGAGACAAAATTAAATAAAAGAAATGAAACAAAAGGATCAAAGTTTGTCATGATAACTCTACACGCTGGTGGAGAAATATGAAGATTTGGTCAAATATTCTATAGGATAGTTTTAGTAAACATATTAATGTGGTTTGAATGAAATTTAAATAGTTTTCCTTATCAAATGAATACTTCCTTGTAAAGGGTCCCCCATTTTAAATCCCTCTTTATAAAGGGTATTAGGTATGTAGGTTTAAAAACAGAGAAAAGATGTAAACACAGTAAAGGGGTGTGTGTGTGTGTGTGTTTAGGCGTCAAGTCCTCTAATGGATGCTTAGGGTTTGTTTGTTTTAGCCTCAAGAATCTATGATTCCTGTAACTAGTTAGAGTAATCCCATTTTCTATTAATTGATCATCTAGAAATTGGGCAATGTAGAATGTTTGGGTTTTAATGAAAGAATACCATGCTTGAATATCTTGTTCTTATTCCGCTTTGTTTTTATGAGATGGGAAATGGAGGATGTGAGACAACTTGTGGTGATGTGGGAGTGTCCTTAATGTAAGGATTTGGTAATGCTTGATTGGGGTGATTGTTTTCTTGAGATGGTTCATGGTGAGGAGTGAGTGGTTTTGGCATTGGTGTAGGTGAACTTACATTGAGCTCATTGGATGTGTTACAAGGGTTTAGTTTCTTCCTCCAAATGGGTTTCACACTCATTTTGGCTACCCTTGATGGTTTGGATGTGGGTTTGTTAGGAGATGTCATTGGTGAGGATGATTGTGATGATGATGGTTGAGAATGTATTTATAGTGGAGGAAAGGTTTAAATTAGGAAGAATGAACATTTAAAGGATCAAATCCAAGAAATGTTTGTGAATTTAGGGAAACAGTAGCTAAGTCTAGAGGGTATTAGGTCAAAGAGGGATGAAAATACTGTTTTACCCGTCACAGTCTAGGCCGGTCCCCTTAATTAGGGGTCGGTCCCCTTAAAGATAAGGGGACCGCCCTTTATGAATTAAGGGGGCCGCCCACTGCCATTTCCCAGATTTCCCAAAAATTGATTTTTCTCAAAATTTTGTGTGAGGGTTTCTGTTTTGGTGGTTAATTTGCAGCAAGTCCATCCTTTTATGGCAATTAAGATTTTTTAGCACATAGCAATTAAGCATTCAACATTCTACATATATATGACAAGTTGTAGGACAAAGCTATTTCACATAATTTTGGCATATAATCATATATGAATTGAAGACCAAAAAAGTGAAGAGCATATAAAATAGTAACTAGATATAAAGCACAAAGGGTTTTTCTTGACAAGAGGGTTAAGTTAAAAAAACTAACCAAACTTTTGTGCAAATACTAGTGTGTGCCTAAGTGCGACAAATGTGGAGTAGCGATTATTTCGACATTAAGACATGTAAAACCTAAGAAATAATCCAAATGCTTCTTGATTTAATTCTGTTCAACCAAGATTGTCAAAAATATATATTAGATTATATACTTTTGACAACAAGTAAGAGAACATTATGCATATGTGAAAAATGTTTTTAGCATATCTCAACAATATATGAAAATTGATTTTTATGTGCTCCTAGTTGTGAGAAAGACTTTTTAGAAAATAATAGATTGGGACTATCGTATATATGTATAATGAGATATGCATTTAGATAGAAGAATTTGTAAAAGTTTGCTTATATACTCTTCCCAATCTTGTGTTTTTGTAAAATAGAAACCTAGACACAGAAAGAAAAAAAAATTAGTCAGTCAGGTGGGTGGTCCCCTTAAAATTAAGGGGGCCACCACCTGTTAAGAAATTTTTTCTTAAATTTTTGACAAACAATTTATTGATGATTATCATTTCTTTATTATGCCGAAAACTTAATCAATTTGTTCCATCATTCCTAGACCTAGACGTATGTAGTTAAATGGCTCACGTTTAAGTGGTTTAGTTAGAATATCGGCTATGTTGTCTTCCGATGAGACCTTTTCTATAGAGATATTCCCTTTTTGAACATTATCGCGAAGGAAGTGATGACGAATTTCAATGTGTTTTGTTCGTGAGTGTTGAACGGGATTCTTACTTAAGTCTATAGCCCCTTTGTTATCACACATTATTGGAATGTCATCTAACCTAACGCCATAGTCTACGAGAGCTTGTTTCATCCATAGGGCTTGTTGACATGCCTTTCTGGCGCTTACATATTCCGCTTCGGTTGTGGAGATGGCAAGGAAAAAAGACAGGTCGAGGATGAAATAAAAAAGTAAGGAAAAAAAGTGAAGAAGAAAGGAAAAAAAAATGGGAAAAAAAAAAAAGAAAGGAGAAAAAAAAGAATTTTCGGGTATCGGTTTGGCTTCCTTTATAAAAACCAAGATGTTAGACAACATCCCATAAACGTGCAAACACCACTAGTGCTCTTGCGATCTACGTAATCTCTCGCATGATCCGAATCCGCATACACTATTGTTTCTATGCCGGATCCCTTAGGATACCATAATCCTAAATGCGTAGTGCCTTTAATGTATCGAAAGATACGTTTAACCGCTTCTAGGTGAGAGGTTTTGGGATCCCTCTTGATTGAAAGCATGCCAAAGGCAAACACTTACACATGATATCGGGTCTACTTACCGTTAAGTATATTAAACTACCTATCATGCCTCTATATTTGGTATTATCTACGGACTCACCTTCTTCGTCTCTCGTGAGTTTGGTTTCCGTATACATAGGAGTTTTTATTGGCTTAGAGTCTTCTAGTCTAAATTTCTTAAGCATTTCCTTAATTAATTTTGATGATTAAAAAATTCATCATTTAATAGATTTTTTTGTATCCCTAAGAAAATTTTAGTTCCCCAATACATTACTCATTTCAAACTCATCATGCATGATCTTGGTAAAGTCATCACACATTTCTTGACAAGTTGATCCGAATATAATGTCATCAACATATATTTAGACAATAATGAGGTTGGAGTCTTTCTTTTTAGTAAAGAGTGTGTTATCTACCATTCCCATGGAGTAATTATGTTTAATAAGAAAGGCTTTTAATCGATCGTACCAAGCTTTTGGGGCTTGTTTTAGACCATAAAGAGCTTCTTAAGTCTATAGACATTAATTAGGTTTTTGCTCGAGGTCAATGATTCTCAGAGTGTGCCACGGTAAACCTCCTCATTGATAAAAACCAATAGGAACTGTGCACTTTCACATCCTTTTGGTATACTTAAATCTAATTCACAAGCATAAGCTAAAGTGTTTCTTATGGACTCTAGTTAGCTACGGGTGCATGTGTTTTGTCATACTTATTTCCTTCTTGTTGATTATACCTTGGGCGATCTAACTAGCTTTTGTTTCTTGTTAAACACATTGTTCATCGAGTTATATTATATACCCATTTTGTTCCTATAATGGTCATATCCATGGGATTTGGGACTAGTTCCCAAACATCATTTTGTTTTAAATTGTTTAGTTCCTCTTGCATGGCCATTACCCAATTTTCATCTTTTAATGCTCGCATTATATTTTTAGGTTTCTATGTTAAAATAAGCACAAAAGAATTTGCTTTTTGTCTTGAGCTTGCGACCTAAGAGTTCTTTGATTTTGATTTATCATGACGTTTCTAAGGATGAGTTTTTGATTTTTAATATTTATCATTTGATTATTTTTAATGAAATGTCTTTTAGATCATTGCTTATGGAGTTGTTGTTTTATCTAACTCAATAGCCATCTTCTTCAAACTAAACTCATCATCTTCCAATGGTGATGTTTTAGGCGGGGGAGGAGTTTTTATCGAAAAAGTTACTTTCAACGGACTCTTCAACTATTCCATGATTTGGTTTGTTAATTATTATGTAGCTTTTGTTACTATTTTGAGAATATCCTAGGAAAACACCTTCGTACGACTTTGAGTCGAATTTGGTGAGGTAATCCTTTGTATTAAGAATAAAGCATTTACTTTCGAATACTCTAAAATAGTTAAGGTTTGGTTTCCTACCTCTTAATAACTCTTATGGAGTTTTGCCTAAAATACGTCTAATGCAAACTTTATTAATTATATAGGTTGACGTATCGACCGAATTACACCAAAATTTTTGAGGAATGGATTGTTCGTTTAACATGGGTCTACTCATTTCTTGTAGAGTGCGATTTTTTCTTTCTACTACCCCATTTGATTGTGGAGTACGAGGAGCGAAAAAATTGTGAGATATCCCATTTAAATCACAATAGTTTCCGAATTGTACTTAATTATCAAATTCCCGACCATGATCCGTTCTAATTGATACAATGGAACATCCAAATTTGTTTTGGATCATTTTGATAAATATTTTGAAGGCTTCGGTTTTAAATGCTAAAAATCTAGTCCATGTGAATCGAGAATAGTCATCTACGATTACTAAGGTATAACGATTCCCTCCATAGCTTCGTATGGCGGAAGGGCCAAACAAATCCATGTGAAGTAGTTCTAAGCATCTAGTTGCTGAAACTATATTTTTAGCCTTGTGACTTGCATGAGCTAGTTTTCTAATTTTGCAAGCATCACAAAAATATCGGTCGTATTTAAGTTTGGGTAGATTTCTAACTAACTCTTTAGATGCTAATGATTGAATTAGTTGCATATTCGCGTGACCAATCTTCCTTGGCAATAGTAAGGAGTTTTCGTCTAATGTTGCAGGCATATTTTATTTCCGGTGTATTTCCTAGTTTCATTACTTATATTCCTCCTTTCCTTAATTCCTTTACTTTCCCTTTTCGTCTTAAATTATTTCGCTATCGTGTTCGGTATATATTCTTTGCATTTATTATCACATATTAGAACCTACACTAAGCAAGTTTATGTTAGGTTATCTCCTTGCTCAAACATTTTCAATTATTAGGGAGTCTTGAGGAAATTCGTACATTTGCCTATGTTTTACGCGCAAGATGCATCCAAACTATATAAGTTACATCCGTTGTATGCTTTGTCATGAAGAAAATTAATTTTGATTTACCCGTCAGGTGTATTGAGCATCCACTATCTTTATCCATCACGGGTTCCGAGTTTATTCCTAAGCATATTTTCATCGGGTTGCTTGAGGAAACAAGACAAGTTTCAATCTTTGGTCTTTTTCTCACTTCTTCTTCTCCATTGTCGTCCATGCTTCCTCCAATAAATGCTTTTTGGATCGTTGTTCTTGCGGCTTGAACATTTCTCCATGGGGTGATTTGATCACCACGTCTAAAAATATTTTCTTTTACTTTTCCATAACCATCATTTCTACTTCTTTGGAATGTTTTTTCGTATCGCCTCGTGGTTGTCTTACAAATCTTCCTCGTCTCTTGAAGAATTTCTTAAATTCCTTTACGACTATAGCATACTCTTCATCTTTACTATCGGAGCTTGAGCTATCTTTATCACTTACTTCCTTTTCACCTTTAATGCAAGAGATCTACTTTGTTCTTTCTTTCCTTTGACTGTTTTGAAATCTTTCTTTATTACTTTCTTCACTAACTGTTCCAAGTTTCACACTAGTTCGTCAAGAGTATGGTTCGTTAGATTCTTTGATTCTTCAACTCGCAGTGACTTTCCGGCGCCATTTTAGATGTAATCGCACTAAGAAATTCCTTAACATCAATGCTTTGCTATGAAAATATACCTTAATCAGTTGCTTTTAGACTAGTGATAATGTTTGTTATATTTAGCAAGGCATTATCTATTGATTCCTCTTTAAGAATCGTAAAATGTTCATTTTATAAACAATGAGATTATCTTTGTATAGCTTTTATTGTTATTACATTGTTGAGTGATTTAATTTGAGTATACCCAAATTTCTTTTGTCGGTTTTGACACATAAAAAGTCTTTGTATTTCCTTACGTGGTAAAGCATTATAAATTACATTTTAAGCTTCATTATTTTTGCATTTTCTTTGTAGGTCAATCGTTTTGGTTTATGAAAAGGTACAACTTCATCCTTATTAGTTTCGAATTATTTTGATGATAGTAGGAATAATCACCATCGTTAATAACATGCTAAAGATCTAGATCTTTTGGCTTCACATATGTTTTGGACATCTTATTTTGCCATAAATAAATCCATCAAATTTCAAATAGTGGTGGTCTTTGCATAGATTGCCATTCTAAATATTTTTGATTCCATAGATCGACTTCAAGTTTTAAAATTAAAATACAATTGATTTTATAATATTGTTTAACGTGGCTCTTGATACTATTTGTGGAAACTAAAAGGGGTTAGATTAGTTGCACTTTTTTATTAAGGTTTTAAAGTGTTTATAAAAAATTTCTAGAGTCTGACTTTATGTGATTTCACAAACTTGACAATAGGATACAATATACTTATCTAAACATATCAATAGGATTGTTTGAAAAAATAATGTAAGACAAATGAGATAAGAGTCAAGAACAATCAAAACCACAAACGCGATGATTTATAGTGGTTTCGGTTACGAAGCACCTCTTCGCCCTACTCATCCAATCGTAGCACCTAACTCGAGAGTTCTTTCACTATGTCAACATGCTCACTTTATGGGAGAGAAAAGAAAACCTTACACAACTTTTGCTTATCTTGATTTCTGACACTAAGCTAGATGTCGAGTTCTAATCTTAGCTAGAACCAATCTACCACAACTTCACAACTTCACTACACAACTTGATTTCATGACTTGATCACGACTACACAACTTCTTCACATCTTAGTTTTCTTTACACCACTATTCACCAAGCCACTTACTATAATCGCACATAAACTAAAACTACTAGGAAAGATCACCAAGATCTAACTGATACTTACAACAATCTTCCAAGATCTAAACATATCTACACAAGCCTTTAAAAGATTTACAAATGATTTCATGGTTAATGTTATGGTCTGCAATAAGTTTACAACAAACACCAAGGGGTAATACTTCTTAACTTGTTGATGGCGTATTCTTCTCTTGTACTTGAGGATTTAAGCTTGGATCACTTGGAAACAAAGCTTGTAGGTTAGAAGTCAAAGGATTTTAATAAGATTGTGTCTGGGTTGTTAGAATAGAAGAATGGAGTGCAAAGGTAAGAAAAATAGTAGGGAAATGTCCCGTATTTATTGGGTCAAACTGGAGGAGCGTCTTTTTCTACCTTATGGGCGGTCCCCTTAAATAGGTGGGCGGTACCTTAAATTAAGGGGGCAGCACGTGTTTTTTAGGGGGTGCCCTTAGACTAGGGGACTCCCAGTTAGTCTTTTGTGTTGGGGGGATTTTCTAGAAACTTTTCTAGCCGTTTATGGTTCGATATTTGATGTCAAAAATGTTTTATTTTGAATAAAACATTTCTTTTAATTTGTAGAAATGTTTTGTAATGTTATAAAATGTTTACAACATTTTGAAAGTGTAGTGGATAAAAAATTTCCTTTGACATAAAATGCACTAAGATTTATTTAATATAACCTTTTTAAGTGATATAATTTTTCGAAATAAAAATTTACTTTACTAATTACTTGTTTACATTTAATTTTAATTGAATTGTTTTATTTTTTTTGATTATCAAAACATAAAGATGTGAAAAATATTAATAATGTTTTTAGGCATTATTTCTATCAACACAATATATAACTGCATTGGAGGTTGCTAGGAATCCTCTTCCTACAAGTACGGGAGTTTCAGGATCCTTTTTCATATCCATTACGTAAAAGTCGTTTAATAGTTTCAGTCTTCCTATGTGGACTTCTACATCTTTAACAATTCCAATAGGGTAAGATTTGGTTCCGTCGACCAACCCGAAGATATGGTTAGTCTCTTCCAATAGTTCAAGTAAGCTTTTGAAGAGGTATAGAGAGATTATGTTTACACACTATCCTAAATCAGCTAAGGTGTCGAAGGGTTTTGAGTCCCCTAATCTACAAGGTAGAGTGAATAGCCCAAGGTCTTCCATTTTTGTAGATACTTCACCCTGGATAAATGTTGATCCGTTTTTGCCTAACTCTAAGCTCTCCATGTATTTGTCCAAAATTGCGTTGTACATTGGAGCATGAGCTAGGACTTTGATAACCGGCAGGCTGAGTTGCAAAATCCTGATTTCATCCTTTCTATGGTTTGCTCCGGGTTCTACAGGTCATTGTGTTTCTAATTTCTTTTATGGACCGGTTTTGTGGTAGTCCTTTTTGGGATGAGTTCCATCTCTTCGGGAACACTTTTAACTGCATTGATCGAATTAGAGGGATGAGATGAGCATTATGGATCATCTGTTGGGCAAGAACAAGTAGACAAAACTAAAGAGGTAGAGTTAACATTCAGTTTTAGGTTTTAAACCGTGTCTCTAGGAAGTGCTCCTGTTATTGGATCGGTGATGGCCTTCAATACAGTGTCAATTTTGTTAGTCATCTTGCTTTGTTGTTGTTTGAAATCGGCTTCAAACTTGGACAATCTAGCATCTTGAGATGCCATGAAGTTAGACATTAATCCTTTTTGAGATTTGATTGTTTATTATAACTTTGAGGATAGTTATTGAAGGAGCGGTCTGAGAATAAATGTTTGGGCTGAAATGAAACCGGTTAGGGGGGTTGAAATTTATTTTGAGAATTTTAGGTTGTTGTCTCCACCTAAGGTTTTGGTGACTTTTCCATGACGAATTGTAGGTGTCACCGAGATTGTTTTGCTTGGGTTTGAAAGTGTACCAATTACCTCCCGCTTTGTTGGTGTGCGAGGTGATTTTGTTCCATGCAGATCTCACATGAAGAAGTGATTTTGTTCACTTGAACAGGTTGCTTAGGAGCAAGATGAGCTTCCATCAAGCGTTGGACTTGATTTTTGAACTCAATGAGACGACGGTCGGATGTATTCGGGACATCTTGAGGCAGAGAGTTGCCTTGACCGGCTTAGCTAAATCCCTTGGGTTGTTCTAACTTTTGTTGTCATAGAGGGCGAGGTCCTCTAATAATGCCCAGGATTCTTCGGCGATTTTTCTGTCACGAAGCTTTACCAGACGGACGATTGGTCAATGGTTCGTCTTGTGGCGGGATTGACATGGTCATAAAAGATTTAGACTTGAAGCCAAAGGTCAATGCCATGATAGGGGACTTTTTGGAGTAAGTCCTTAAATCGAGTCCATGCTTTAGAAAGAGACTCTCCTTGATGTTGTTGGAACATCAGGATGTTGTTGGAACATCAGGATGTCGTTACGGAGTTTTGCGTCCTCTCTCAGTAGAATGAATTGAGCAAGGTACGAGTAGTTTAGAGAAATAATAAAAGAGTGTAAGATCCTTCATGATGGAGATGGATCCTGCTAGAAGACGTTCAAGCCAATTGCTAGCTTGATCGCGAAGGGAAAATTGAAATAAATGCAGGCGCGTTCTTTCCCTATTTGCAACATCAAGGTCGAGTGAGTGCACAAGTTTTAAGAAATCCTTGATATGTTGGTTTGGATCCTCGGACCAAAGTCTATGAAATGAGCATTCGTTTTGCACCAACCGAATGGTTGGATGTCGGATCGAAGAGGTACTACATTGTTCCCTTCGGGGAGCTCAATGGTGTTCCTATAGCCCTCGTGGCTAGGTCTGGAGTAATCTCCAAGAGTACGGATAGAATTCGCGTCTCCCATGGTGGTTGACGAGAATGATTTTCAAAACAAATAGCATAAAGAAAAGATAGACTACGAGAAAGTTAATATAACAAAAATAAAATCTCACTTGAAAGGATTCAAGCGAGTAGACTTAAGTTAAACAATGGTCGAAACCTAACTATTCCCCACGCCCGCCGGCGCAAAAATTGATGTGTGAGGTTGTCATAAAGACTTCAACACGAAGTTTTAGAAACTCCCTAGGCAGTGTACCTAATCGTTGTAGTGTAGTATAGGCAAGACTCGGGGGGTTTTTATCGTTCTCAAGGGGAATAGGTTGGGAAGGCTCGATCAAGATCTATCAGAGGTCTATAGGGTTGAGAGAAGATCTTTTTTGTATTTTTATGTTTTTTATGAAAGCAGGTAAATATCATGGTTTGAGATGTTGGTTTGTTTAACTAATTAAACTGAATATAATCTAATCTACTGGTGGATAACTTTATGATAAAAATATGTATTTACTTAATCATGTACTACTCTTTAGATTGCTTCTCCTAATCCTGTTGCTTTGTCACACTTGTGATGATATGTGTAAGTATTTCCGAGTTTTATGAACGAATTTACACGAACATCGTTATTTAATATTCGTTAAGGCAACGCACAAGGTAAGGTTAGTGAGGTAGTATGAAGACTATTACAAGGCCTAAAAGTATATTAAATCAATTGAAAATATTTATAGGAATCAAAACCATATTAGGTGTAAGGGTAGGTATGAAGACTGTCACGATGGTATCCTTTCTATCACACTCGCGATTCCCTAGTACGTCTATGCCTATTTAATTTCTTATGGCTAGTTTTCTAAAAGCTCTAACGAGCACATCCATCACAACAAGCAACATTAAAGGACATAACAATCTAGTTTCATACAATAATAAGTAAATACAAATGAGGGTTAGCCTTAAATTGTTCAAAAAAAAACCCTGCTTGTTATAAAGGAAGCAAGAACATAAATCAATCAACAACACATTGAAATATTAATGATTAAGATTAAACAATTTACTTGATTAAAAACATAGATTAAGGTGTCAGTTTACAATAGGGTTTGAGGCCCCAAAGACGGCCTAAGCTGCTAGTAGAATGATTAGGGTTCGTCTCCCAGATGTTATATAACAGTTACACACTCAAAACCTTAAAATTGGTTTTGTATATATAAGAAAAGCGTCGCGACGGCGTTAAGTAGTGGTCGCGACGCCATCACCATGTCGAATCTTCTAGATCTGATTTAAGTTGGTTGCGTCCTGACGCCGTCGTAAAATCCTCGACGTCGTCACTAGAAAGATCATGACGGCGTCACTTTAGGCCTGCGGCGTCGTCTCCACGCTCTGTATGCACAATTTTTCAAGATAAATGGTGTAGAGTCGTAGTCTTGCCCGTTTCTTCTCTAAATGTGCCCAAGTCACGTGTATTTCCTTCAAATGTCATCCAAGTGCTAAAAACCTAAAAACAAACGATTAAGCACATAATCTTGGCATATTTGCATTATTCAGGGGGTTAACTGATCCTGAAATAGTGTATAAAATGACACATCATCAATGATAAAATTAGGCATTGTCAAAACGATGAAGGGTTTATCCATACTCCAAATACTTCACCTCCTCTACTTCAAAATCACCTTCAACCTTCAGGTTTCTTCTCATACTTTCCACTTACATACTTGAAGTACCTACATTTCTATCATTCCTTTTCTTATCTCTCACGGGGTGCTTCAAAATTATCCAAGAAACACAAAACCACCTCACTTATTTTCTCTGTTTTTTCTCGTTCTCAAAACCTATTATACTTGGAACACCTACATTTTTTTCTCATTCCTTCAACCTATACACTCGAAGTACCTACCTTCTTCTCTTGCCTACTTCTCATCTCTCATGACTTTTTCTAAACTATCCAAGAAACAAACAATCACCTTCACCTTTATTTCTCATATCTTCTCTTCATACTTCAAACCTATATAATCGGAGCACCTACCTTCTTCTCATGTCTTCTTCTCAAACCTCCAACCTATATGCTCTAACCATTATCCACATAATACCTTTTTGTTTCGACAAAGGGGGGAGAAGGAATGTAAACGAGTAACTTTTAAACTTTACTATATTTTATAGTTTACATATTTTGTCATTATCAAAAAGGGGGAGATTGTTAGTGTAAATATTACGATATTTAATCTATGCGATTTCTTTATATTTTGGTGATGACAAACATGTAACTTGTAATACGTAACGTAAAGTGCACAAGTTACTCGTAATCACAAATCATCAATGCATACATGCATTTGCATCTCCCGACGTCTCAAGTCTACATCAACACGTTCATTTGTTTGCACCGACGTAAATCGTATGGTATGTTCAAAGAAACATTAAACTTGTAGGAGATCAAAGAAATAAGTTTTTTTTTTTTTTAATTTATCTTAAAACCATTCATTTTTTATATATGTAACAAAATAATTTTTCAAAAACGAATTAGACAAATTATTTTTTAATTATAAAGAAATGTTTTATGTGGTATTTATTTCAAAATTCAAATCTGGTCATTTTCCCCCTAAGTCAAGTCTGATTTTCACTAGATAAATATTTCACCATAAGAAGATAAAAACAGGAGCGTCTGTCGGGCGGCCTGTTAATTTGTAAATATTACAGGCGGTCCGTGTGACCCCCTAATTATATCTGGGGGGCCGCCACTTTTAGACAGCGGTTTTTCAACTCCTATAAATAATGGGTCACTTCTAACTATTTTTACAACCCTTTTGCTAGTATTTTTTCAGTTCTTTCTCTCTTCTTGATACTCACTAAATCTTTCTAAATCCTTGATCAATTAACTTGTTTATGCTTGTTTAATGTGGTATCCAATCTTCTATCCTTTATTCTTTGTGCACTAGCGAAAAGAGAGAATTTCGTCATCGTCAAGATACGAAGTTATGTAGTCAAGTTAGTCTATTTGTAACATTTGTTACATATAGATCGAGTCCATGTCTTCCAGTCTTTAGTAGTATGTAGATCTGTATGGTATATAAATTCGGAAGGGTTGATTGTGTGTTGGTTAGTATTTTAGGCCTCAAAATACATTGGTGAAGTGGTAGATTGGTTCTAGCTAAGATTAGGACTCGACATTTAGCTTAGTGTCAAAAAATAATGTAAGCAACACGATTTATGTGTTTAGGCCATAAAACACGATTTATGTGTTTAGGCCTATCATCAGGAAGGGAGAATATGATATTTGGAGCATGAGAATGCGACAATATATTTGTCACACAGACCATAACCTATGGGATGTTATTGTCAATGGAGATCTAGAAGAAGAGCCTGCACCAGCCAGAGAAACATCTGCTTTTCCTGCTCCTAAGACTGCCAAACAACTGGCTGCTAAAAGGAATCAGGAAATAGTTAAGAGCATCTTGCTTTTAGCAATACCTGATGAATACATCCTCAAGTTTCACAATGTTGCAGATGCTAAATCACTCTGGGATGCAATCAAAGCAAGGTTTGGAGGTAATGAAGAATCCAATAAGATGCAGAAAAATGTTCTAAATCATGGAGTTTGAATACTTTACTACTGCATCAAATGACGTCTGGGACTAGGCGTTATGATAGGTTCCAAAAACTCATAAGTCAATTGGAGGTTCATGGTGCTCTAATATCAAAGGAAGATATCAACCAGAAGTTCCTAAGAAGTCTTCCTCCTTCATGGAATCAAATTGCTCTAATCATGAGAAATAAGCCAGACATTGATGAGATTGATATTGATGACCTCTACAACAACCTTGGGGTCTATGAAGATGAGATGAAAAAGTCTTTAAGTTTCGCTTCTACTTCTCAGAACTTGGCATTTCTTTCCTCTGAGAACACTAGCAGTACTAATGAAGTTAGTACTGCCAGTGGAGATTTTGGGGTTAGTACTGCTGGAGGAATTAGTCAAGTTTCAACTACCCCATGTGCTCATGATGTAGCGTGCTCTTTCTTTGCACAACCAACAACCAGTCCTCAACTTGAAAATGAGGATTTTTAGCAGATTGATGAAGATGACTTGGAAGAATTGGATCTTAGATGGCAGGTGGCTATGTTGACTGTTAGAGTGAAGAAATTCATTCAGAAGACATGAAGGAACTTGGATTTCAAAGAAAAACGACATGTTTCTCTGGATAAGTCCAAAATTGAGTGCTACAACTGTGATAACCCGAGAATTTCCGTTTAATAAATTAGCCGTTTCCGTGTAGAAATTTGAATTTTTAAATGTTTCGTTTAGCTTTACCGTTTAACCGGGAAGTTATTTTGTTATTATCTGAGAATCATCGCCGAGAGCGAACCGAAGCACCAAACGTTGTAGTATTTTGGAAATAGCCACGTTTTTATGTTTTTAAGCAATATTTAAAATTTCATAATTTTTCGTGATGCCGTTACTCGATTCGTTATTTACGTGCTACGCGCTTTAACCTATACTTAGTTATGCAAGCAAAAGGCCTTGGAAATTAATTCATCAACTAGCACTAGTGATCCTAGAATGTGGGAAATTATTTTTGGTCCCCCCTTTGGTCTTGTAACCGGCTATGCATGTGTAAACATGCATAGGATTCAAATTTGAACATTATTCCTAGACATGGTTGCATGAAACTTGGAAAAGGACTAGTACTAACTCCCTTTTGATTGGCGGATCGTTTTGGTCCCCCTTCCTTGTCCCCTAACCGACGGCACACACTAGTGTGTGTGTGTGTGTGTGTGTGTGTGATTTTTGTTGATATAAACCTTCACTTCTCATCTCATTTTCATTCTCATTCTTCACACACCAAAAATACATTCTCTTGTGTTTTCTCTCTTTAAAACACACATACATCTTCTTTCTTTTCCTTCTTGGCCGAACCATCTCACACACCCAAATCCACACATTTTTAATCTTTGATCAACCATTTGAAGATATATTGTTCGAGTTGATTGTTATTTCATCCGGGTATTTTATAAAACAACGTTTGGGTTGTTCTTAGTTTCTATCCACCTTTCGTCGTGTTTCTTTGTAAGTCATCTTTACTTTTTCATAAATAAGTTGTACTTTTGCATTCGTATGATCATTCCGAACAAGGTGTACAAAGCGGATCGTTGTGAAAATCATTATCTATTTTTCTATAAAACCACAAGTCTCTAAGTTTAATATTTTTGTTTATAAATGGAAGAACATAAAAAGTAGTTGTACTTTTGTGCATAAAAGTTCGTTGTGACTATTTTGATATATATATTGTTATCACTACGGCTATATCGTTTATTTAAGATTTATCGTATATTAAGTTTAAATATTGTTGGCGAAGAGATTAAGTTAGATGTTGGATTTGTTGGAAGCGTAAATTGAATGTCGAAGAGGTTTAGGTTTAGAACGGATTTGTTGCGATATTTGAGGTGTTGTCGAAAATAGATCGGATATGCTTTTGAGTCAATAAAAGATGTACTTTGTAAAACGGATATTTTCACGAGTCGAGGTTGATAAAAATGGAAAGTCGATATTTATAGAAAGGTCATGCCGAAATTTCGTAAACTTTATAAAAGCGTCGAAAATATACTTTTATTATCAAACTTATGATAAAATGTAGAAAAACGTAAGTGTCGAGTTTTAGGTCAAACATTTTGTTATTGGGGGGAGTCATACGTTGATGTGTCGGTGACACTAAAGACGAAATACACTAAAAGAAGAAATACACTAAAAGACAAAATACACTAAAAGATGAAATGCACTAAAAGACAAAGACACAAAAGATTGAAATACCTAAAGACAAATACACTACAAGAAAAAAATACACTAAAAGACGAATACACTTAAAAGATGATAATATTTTTGGGAAGATGTTTTAAAACGTCAAGACTTGTCAAAAACTTATACTTTTGAAAGTTAGTTATAAAAAGGGATACGTCGTGTCTACTCGTGCATGGCATGATCTAGTTCTTGCGTTCTTTTTAAGCGTTATTTCGTTGTACATCATATTAAACGGACCGGACTACTATATGATAGGTTGTCGCTAGAACCGTGAGATTCATTTTCACTTGATTGCTCCTTTTGATCCACTGTGTTTAAGGCGAGTTCATAAACTCACTCTTTTACTCGTTTGACTAAATGTTTTATATTGGGTTGAAGAAACTTGCTTGCTTTAAAACTAGAACATAGTACTTTACGTGATGATATTTTCCCTGTTTACGCGTTGTAAGTAGATTTTTATACCACTATGCTGAACTGTCATGAATGTCAATCTCTGGAAGTGGAGGAGCCTGGTCTGACGGGGGCGCGACTGATAAATAGATCTATTGGGGCTAATTATCCATATCCGGGTTGAGTTAGCGAACTCACTTACCCACGGGGCGCTCCGATAACAGATATATGTCATGTCGTACTGGTTAGGTTGTCTTTGGTCGGACACCTGGAAGGGCAAACAAATACTTATAGCAATGTACATGCTATCTTGCGTAATTAGCTTCAGTGTCATGAGCTTAGTGCAACGTAAATACTTTTTATGTGAAGTTGTATCTGTTATACTGTTCGCATACACCCCCCTTACGTTTTGGACATCATGTAGTCCCACTGTTGTAACATGTTTGAACTAAACCTATGAATAACTTACCTTTGTTGACGTTTTAAGCATGTTTTTCTCAGGTGCTTAGCATGGATGCTGTTGATTGACTTATGTGAAGTCTATTTGCCTGTACCGGTTTACCAGAGATTTATCTATGTCTTTAAATACCGTTGTTGAACTTATTTAAGCTTCCGCATTTTAACTTTGAATCTTTTAAATTTAATCGATGTAAAACTTATTATTATTATTTTAAAACTTTGCAACGGTGTTTATTTTTCAAAACGTACCCTTAGAGGTCGTTCTTTATGCTTTGTACTTGAGATGATCAATCAAGTCACGCCTCCGGACACGTGTTCCGTCCAGGCCCCGTCTGGGGGTGTGACAGTTTGGTATCAAGAGCCAAGGTTATAGAGAACCAGGTAGTATAAACTAGGTCTGGACTATAACCAGTATGTGATCCTACGTGATTATGTGCCTTACGTGACCTTACATAGTACGTATACATAACTAAGTACTACGTAAATAATATATACGTATTAAATACTAAGTATATCTAATATTTCTAAGTATTTCTTATTTCATCCTATCATGACGTGCTCGATGACTCATTCATTCATTCATTTTGCATTCATCCAGTTACCCATTCACCCATTCATATTTTTGCATCATGCATGGTTGATATAAAGATGATTTATATGAACTTTGCTTGTGCAGGTTATGGCTATTTCAGTTATCTCGATTTCTTCGGATTCATCAGAGGATAGCGTGGGGACACCTGCTGGACGAGTGATCTTGTTCGGTACTATCCCTACTACTATTCCTGACACCACACCAGTGATTACCCCACTTGCTACTCAGACTGACACACCAATGATACCCACAGAGACACCTATCATAGCACCTACTATACCACCATCCCCATACACCATCTTCTCCTGATTACTCACCTGCATCTGATTCAGAGTCTGATCCATCTGAGGATCCATCATCAGACCATATACTACCATTACCAGCTATCTCACCATTTTTATCATTGGATGATGACACCACAGACAGTGATACACCAGATACACCACCATCACCTACCCATGGTACGCCTTTCACTGAGATTACCGCTTCTACCCAGAGATCACCTATCATACCTCGTTGTCGGGTTATGATTCTATCACCTAGACAGCCTATTCCTCATGGTCGACCGTACCGCTACCATCTTAATGGGCCGGTACACATGATGACTGCGAGGAAGAGGGTTGGACCGTTACCCACTCATCGTCTTGCTGTGAGACATTCTGCCGATCATTCTTCTTCAGATTCGTCATCAGAGGCATCATCAGATTTTCATTCGGATGCTTCATCTGATTCTTCTTCGAGACACTCATTGTCAGATCATTCTTCACCTGATTTACCGAGTACTTCTGCGGGGCCATCTCGCAAGAGACGTAGGTCCCCTATGACATCTGTACCTGCATTACCACTTGTATCCGGAGCTTTATCTCCTGTCCGTGCTGATTTGATACCATCGCCTAAGAGAGTTAAGGATTCTGGTTATCTGGCAGATGTAGAGGTTGATCCTAGAGAGATTAGTTTGAGGGATGATGCTATTGTCAGGGTTAGTGATGAGCCTCATTTAGAGCAGGATATTGATCCAGAGATTCAGGCAGAGATTGACGAGTGTATTGCTTACGCAGATGCTCTTAGGGATAGAGGGATTGATGCTAGAGTTGTAGTTGAGGCTATTGATCGAGATGAGACAGAGACGGGTGTGAGAGGCCCGATTGAGGTCAGAGTTGAGAGGGTTACGCATCCTGCAATGCCAGAGGATATTCCTGAGCCTACTCAGGAGGGAGCAGTAGAGGTTACGTATGAGACATTGGGAGATTTGGTTCAGAGGTTCCATGATCACACTCAGGCTATCCCAGTCCATCGTATACAGGCTATTGAGGGAGTTCAGAGAGAGCAGGGACATAGGATTGTTGGGGTTGAGTCGGCAGTCACTGCTTTGACTGAGAGGATTGCTGAGTTGGAGAGGGATAACAGGAGGCTTAGAGACACCGCGAGTGTTGAGGACACATATTATATAAATTGCTTTTGCACATGGCTCTAAGAAATGAGTGGTCCTCAAGTACCATAAATAAGTGCAATTGATGTTTTG